>JACEFZ010004527.1:0-65228 GCA_014155875.1 Cepaea nemoralis
ATAAGACAAGAGAGGGAAGCATGTGTCTCCTCAATAGTGAGAGCACATCCCTCTTATCTGTATAGATGGCATTCAATCCATCATATCATGCTGTATGGTCCTGGTGGGATCAACTCTGGGTGCAACCAGGACAAATAAAAATATAATAGTCATAACTTTAAGACCAGGGAGTCTGATTGTGATCAGGTCATCTGGTTATTTTAAATTAAGTTGATTCAAAGTCATCAGGATGTAACAGACATGTTTGTAAAGAAGTTATCTTGTGGTAGAGGCATGATGTGATTAAGATCAAGGTATATTGTGATGAAAGTGGGTTGAACTAGATGCATACTATGGTAGATGCATGGGAAAGGTGCATGTAGTGACATTTCCTAGTAAGCCAGAGATAGGTTGAGACTGTTGCTTGATAAGACAGGGTGTGTTGAGATGGATGTAAGTTGAGTTAAGGGTCAACCTTATAAAATCATCATCATCACTGTCATCATCAGGTGCCTGTAAATAAGCTCATACTATTTTCTCTGGGTTCAGCTTAGATCTCCAATGCCTATCACCATCATCATCATCTTCAAGTGTTGAGAGTTAATTGTCCACCATATAATCTCATCAACATCATCATCATCATGTATTTATATAACTGCCTTTATACGTGTTATGTATTTAGCATACGCACTGGTTTAAACAAAACAAGTATGGTCATTCCCCGTGGTCTCTTCTAAACAAAGGGCTGCGGGATGACATTGTTAAACCACCCAAGATTTCAGGTTATCTCATGCACACAGACAGAAATGGGCTGTTTTCCAATCATATTTCAGAACATAAATGGCATGCCCTTGACCTGTAAGAACCACCTAATCATCATATGACTACGTAAGGTTGTCGGTGTGTGCAACGTCCGGCTAACATTTGGGTATATGGTGCAACTCTTATTAATGAGCATTTATTCTAAGAACAAACATGACAATTTCACAAAACATATTCAGGGGAAAAATGTGAAATAAAAGAATAACAATATATATATATATATATATATATATATATATATATATATATATATATATATATATATATATATATATATATATATATATATATGAGTCAGTGTAAATGGTTTTAAAGAGATAGACTCTTAATCTACATTTCCTCTGTGAAAGCATCAATGTTCAGCAAGTACATTTGAAAAGCACATTATTCATATATTGAGAAAAGTAAATATATACATTGTAAAAGAATAGAAGGGAATCTTCTTCCTTGGCATATTGTCACAAAATATACAGAAATCTTCTTTTAGTCGCATATGTAACCGACTATAAAGAGATATAGTGATATACTTTAGTAGCACGTGTTAACAAAATAGACATATTCTTTTGCCACACATGGCAACAGAATGAAACACCAATACTCTTTAGCCACGTGTGAAAAAGTATAAAGAAATATTACTTTAGCCGCATATCGTGAAAGAATTAAGAAATATTCTTTACTAGTAGATTGCCACACAATGTAAGGAAATATTCTTTAGTAGTCAATGACAACAGAGTGTCTAGCTGAAGTTTCTACTAACAAGTGCAGTAAACAGAAACATGGCGCTTGTTTTCAATCCCACAAGAACACAAAGTTAGACTATGATCATTTGTAAACATTTTAAACAGTACATCAGTATTATAATAATTATAACCATTGTATTACCTTACTTTAAGAATTGGTTGGTCACACAATGAAGTTTGGCCTGCCTGAAGGACCCAGAACACCTAGGCTTGCACACAACATGTGAACTCACAATCTAAAGCGAGATTAATCATTTCCTGTCCCCGCCACCATTGCGACTACCGCTCTACCACTCGCTGTTTCCGGCTGTAGGCGATGTGGGTGTATGGAGTTCCGTTTTGGTCAGAACTATGGAGTCGAAGGTTGTGAGTTGGCTGGGAATATCTCACAGGAGGCAATCAGGACTGTAAGAGGTGTGAAGAAAAGACAGAACAGAAAAACCACTGCAGAAAATCCTCCTCCAGAAACCTCAAGCATTCTTTGTCTACATTTTCAAAGAACATTTCGAGCCAAAATAGGCCTTATCAGCCATCTTAGAACTCACGGCTCCATACTTTCAACCCTACTGGATGAAATGAATGGTCATTATCATTCTTGATGGACAAACAACATATCTTGAAGGCACGTAATTAGTCGTTCATGTTGTACTCTATCGAAAGCTTTCTTGTAGTCTATAAAACAAACATATATACTTTTTTGAACTTCTATATATTTTTCAATTAACAGCCTCAAACAGATTATTGCTTCTCTAGTGCCGCTGTTTTTGCGGATCCCAAATTGTTCTTCAGCTACTTCCTCATCTATGTTGTGTTGAATTCTTTCTTGTAATGACCTTGAGTAGTATCTTAGTTGTGTGGCTCATTAAGCTAATAGTTCTATAATCCTCACACTCAACAGCTCTTGGCTTCTTCCAGTAGTGTGATGAAAATTGATGTTTTCAAGTCCTTGGGGATGTACCCAGTATTATAAATATCATTACATAATTCTGTGATAGTTTCAATGCCAAAACTGGATAAGGAATTTATCATCTCTGTTGTTATCTTGTCAGGACCGGCAGCCTTTCCTTCTTTCATCTTTTTAATAGCCTTTTCTACTTCAGCCGTTAGTATTTTTGGTCCATCTTAAGTATTATACAATGTTGGTCTATTGACCCTGTTTCTAACATGTTATCTTAAAAGAAATCACAGTTGTGGCTTATGGGATGATGAGACGCGCAGTTTCATATTTTCCCGCCACGCCGAGTCGAAGGTTTGAAATCAGTTGAGGGTCATTTGGAAACAGACCGCTTTGCATTGATTTCGAGGGCTTGAGGCGTCGGTAGTTCAGAAAGCAATGGCAAACTACTGAACCAAAATTGCATAGTATCTTATAAACAGTCCGTAAATGCTGAGGTTGATTGCAATGTTTTGTAAACGAATTGCAACTAACTTTATCATACAGGAAAAGCATGTATCGCCTTAAAGTAATAATTCTTTATAAAAATCTACACATTGGGGATATAAAACGTTCTTTGAAATTTCAATACGAGATAGTTGCAAATATACTAGCTTCATAGGCTCCAGAAGTTGAAGCACACACGATGGATAAGAGAGATATTTTGAAGACTCTCATTGAATGACTGCTAATTGAAAACAATAATTTATGAAACAACATTTTTAAGGATGCTCTAGGTTGGTCGTTAGCCATGAGGGAGAATCAGGAAACGAAAACTGACACGCTTTCAACCAGCCAATTTCTGGAACGATCAGTATGTAGGCCCTACTATATCTTACGCCATTTGCAGAGAAAGACAGAGCATCCGTGAGTTTACCCGGTGTGCTATTATGTCGATTGTTACAACCAGAAACACAGAATGGAGTTATACCATTAATGCTACCAAATTATGTCATTGAACTATGACAACCCATCTTTGTGCTCTTAACAAATCTCCCTTACCTGCCGACATTACCGTTTGAGTTCGCCATAAAACGTGTCTATGGCGCACTAGACGCGATTTTGTCCCCGCTGATACTGTTTATAAATGTTGCCGTTCTGTTGTCCGACATCCCGCGTTATTGATCTCGGAAATCGATATCAATCAGAACAAATCAAGACTGGGTTAGGCGTAGTGTAGTTTAGCCCAGGCTGTTAATTGTGCCCGGATGACGCCTTTCTGTGGAAACACTGGGCTGGTCCATTGAAAGAATCAAGAAGGACAATCATACTGGTTGATTGCTTTCTGTTGTGTAGGTGTCTTGAATCAATGTTTACACTTGCGATGTGCTTTTGATGTTTCCATATTACAAGTCAGTTTGCTTCTACTGTAAATTATGAAATGGTGTAGATTGTATGACAGAGTCACTGGGTTCGAATGGTGGTAATGAATGGGTCCCTCGTGACCAGCTAACATCAGGAACGATAACTATAATCTCACATGAGGAAAACCAACTTAACAGAGGCGCGGTGTAGCTTCACCCGTGACCCGTCTGCTGTTGTGTAGTCGTGTAGGGACGCATCGGTGCGCCGCCAAGTACTTTTTGTGTATGCAAATGTCCGATCTGTCTAAAAAAAATGGCAGTAAATATTCAGCTTTTAAATTTGCTTCATTTAACCTTAGGGATTGTGTTCTTATATGTTATAGTCCTGGAGATTTTGTTTTCAAATGTTATATTCCTGGGGATTTTGTTCTAAAATGTTATACTCCTGGAGATTTTGTTCTTAAATGTTATACTCCTGGAGATTTTGTTCTTAAATGTTATACAACTGGAGATTTTGTTCTTACCTGTTATACTATTGAAGATTTTGTTCTTAAATGTTACACGCCTGGAGATTTTGTTATTAAATGTTACACTCCTTGAGATTTTTTTCTTCAATGTTATACTCCTGGAGATTTCGTTCATGCTGCTTGCTTGCTTGTGTTCGCTGGCTGTGAACTCCAGCGCGAAGTCCTGTTTGTCGTATGAAGACATCCTGTTGTCTAACATCAGTGGGATGTCATACCGGACTGAGGTTTGTTTGAGTATCCGTTGTCGCATGTCTGGCTTATTGGTGTGCAGACTGGTGGTTTCTCGCCGTGCAGGCAGATACTCTCCGACTTCGGAAGAATCAGTGATCCTACTACGTTAGCCAGGACCTCGAAGGAACCTGTTGCCCAGGACGCACGACTAGGACGTGTTAGTAAGTCTTGGCCAGTATAGAACCTGGCCCTGGTGCCTTGGAAACACCTCTGCGTCCCATTTTGTTCTTAAATGTTATACTCCTGGAGATTTTGTTCTCGAATGTTATACTCCTGGAGATTTTGTTCTTAATTTGTATACTCCTGGAGATTTAAACCAACTAAGGATATTAGTATTACCTGATTCACTGCCGAAGGATAATATATCGCCAACTGTGACCTCCAATTTGGACAGAAGGACGATATATCGCCATACTACGGTCATCGTTTTATTTGTGTTGTTTCTTGGTATCTGCCGCAATTTCAGTGATTTTTTTTCCCGCGTTTCCGTCCTGTTTCAGGATATTGCGGTCAACACCAGTATCTTTCAGCTGTGTGTTGATTCCTAGGCTAGATTACGCTCATCAGCACGCCACGACTTTCTGAGCGACCGGCTCCATACTCTCATAAGTCACTGGCGCGACTCGAACCACTTCTAATTCTCGTGCGCTCACGTCAACCACGAGAGCATTTGAGGTTAACGGAGACAGCTGCTAACTCCTCGGCCAGGGAGCCGGCAATTTAAGTGATTAGTGAACGGAAATTTACAGTACAATAATTAGTCATTTGATTGTGTGCCATGTTTGGCCACATCTATATTTTGTTTGGCATTGAATCAGTTAAGTTAATAGAGATTTTCTTTACTGTTATACGTTAGCTTTGTGTGATTAATTTAAATTTAATACTTAACTTTTGAAAAATTAACGATTAATTAATCGTTAATTTCGATTAAAGCAACTTTCTTATCCATTTCAGACTCAATTAGCTTAATACTTTCTTCATTTGGTTCACATATAGTTTCATTGCCAATGTCAGTATTAACTATTATTCGTTACAGCAGTCTCCATCTGCTCATCATGAACATTAACTGCTATTTGTTGTTCAATAAGTGACCAAGTTCGTTCTTTTGCATCTGTTGACAAACACTTCAGGTATTTGTAGCGTGGATCAAGTGCTGTTGCAATCTGTAGTATTTAAATACTTGTCATATTAGCTACACGTTTACTGAAGTCATTAATACATGCTGCCTTAAATTTAACTATGTAGCCCGGATCATCATCGTGTACAGTCATATGCTTTGTCAACGATGATAGCAGTGGCAATACACAGCTACATGAAACATAATCTTGACCGCCAAGCAGGACCGTGGTCTGACAGAATAAGTCCAAAACTTTGACATATTTCGAAATCTTCTCCCAATCTGAACCTGGCTGTTTTGAACCTTTGGATTGCTTCTTTTCATCTGACATGTAGACAGTTAATGCTTCTCTGACCTGTAGAAGACTCTGTAGCATAATAAACATACTGTTTCATCTTGCTGGTACATCTTGCTGCAGCTTACACAATGGTGACTCAGTTCAATATTGCAACTCGGTTGTGTTGCAACACTATGTTTAAAATGTCCGACAATTTTTCGACATCCCGTTCATTTATATAAGTGATGGGAGAAATGTTTTCGATTAATCGTTAAAAAATAATTAATCGTTAAAAAAAATTAGCGATTGATCGATTAATTAATCGTTAACTTCTGCAGCCCTTATATATACACCTTATTGACCAGATCTGCACATCCAACGGTTTGTCAGAACAATGAAGAAATCAGACGCCAAGGCTGTGATAAAATTCTTGATGTTACAGGGAAAAACACCCACAGAAATACACAGGGAGATGAAGCCAGTGTTTGAGGAAGTCTGTCCTTCCTATGCTTCTGTAAAAATTTGGTGTTTGCAGTTTAAGCGTGGCCGTTCCCAAGTTGCTGATCTGCCAAGATCAGGACGACCGTCCTCGGAGTGCAATAATGCAAATGCTGCAAAAGTGAAGAAAATCATAGACCAAGATAGGAAAATGACAATTACAGAGATATCGGGTTCAGCAAAACTGAGTAAGAGTACAGTTTTTAGAATTTTGCACAACAGACTGAACATGAGAAAAGTGTGTGCCCGCTGGGTCCCGCGCCTGCTGACATGTGAACAGAAACAATCACGGGTTAATTGCTGTGGCCTGTAGCTCAACATGTGGCGGTCGCAAAACATGTTGACGACCATGGTGACGGTAGATGAGACTTGGATTCACCATTATGACCCAGAATCTAAAATTGCCAGCATGCAATGGAAAGCCGGTCTCTGTGGCTAAGGGCTTGCGAACGCGGTTTGTGAGCCCGTATACCCGGGTTCGAAACACGGCGGTGCTGGTTTTTTTCGAAAAAGGTATAGGGGCCGGTCGTTCAGAAAGCAATGGCAAACTACTGAACGTAACACTTGCCTAGTACATCAACTGAAGCTGAAAATGCTGGTGTTGACTGCAACGTCCCGTAAGGGATACGCAACAAAATTTTTTTTTAAAATGGAAAACCCCGGGCTCGCCAACACATGTCAAGCCAAGAGCACAAAAATCTGCAAGAAAAGTTATGCTGACTGTTTTTTGGGACGTCAGAGGTGTCATGTTGAAAGATTACATGCTTCATGGCAACACGTTTAATGGGCAGTGCTATGCAGATCTCCTTATCAAACTAAGAAAGGCTGTGACCAGAAAATGAGGGATAGCGCGTACGCAAATTCTGCCTTTGCTTCAAGACAACGTGCCCTCCCATAAAGCACGGCTTGTGCTGCAAACTACAAACGATTTGAATATTGAAATTCTTCCACATCCACCATATTCTCCAGATTTCGCTCCATTAAGCTTTTTTTTTCTTTTCCCGAATCTTAAAAAAAAAGCAGCTGAAAGGAAATCGTTTTGACAGTGACGAAGATGTCATACTGACTTGTGGTAACTGGTTTAGCTCGAAAAAATATGTTGTTGTATTCTGAAGGTCTTTTCAAGGTCACGCAGGGATGACAGAAATGCATAAATTCAGGTGGTGGCTACATTGAGAAGGAATAAGCACTGTGCCAAATTTCAATTTTCTCCGCCTACTCCTTCATGGTCAGGCTAAAGACTTATGCGAAGCCCCTTGTACCTGGCGAGATGCAGCGAAATATGCCAGGCAATAAATCGTACAATGTATTGTTTGCATCTTCGTTATTCAGATTAGATAATAGTTAATTTCGATTAAAGCAAAACATGTATAATCCCATAAATCACATTATAGTCGTATTTGTTAAAAATCCAAATAACACTGGATTGTCTTGTTCATATGCCATCTAATAACCAACTATACAAACAGACGAGTGTGTTGACAGTATATGGTTCAAGCGACGAGCCCGTCTTATTAACAATATAACCAGCAGAGCTGAACAATCGTTCACATGGAACTGGGGTAGCCGGTATGCACAGAATGGTCTTTGCAAGGAATGCCAGTTTTGGATATCGATGTTCATTAAGTTTCCACCACTGTAGAGGGTCTACCGGTTCAGCAACTTTCTTCTCCATTTTATAACGTAGCAATTCATCAGGAAAAAAAATATTAATAAAATTTTGTGAAACTGCGGTAAAGCTGTGAAAATGTAAACAATATGTGTTAGTTTGCTGATTAAGGCTAGTCGCCGCAACGTCCAGTATGTGTCGCAATTCTGTTATGTAAAGTTGTACTACTTTGTGTCATTTTATATTGTTTACAATTCATTAGAAGAGCTGTCGACATGATCTTCCGTGTCTGAGTCAGACTCCATTAGCTTAATACGCTTTTCATTTGGTTCACATATAGTTTCATTGTCAATGTCAGTATCATTGGTTGCAGCAGTCTCCATCTGTTCATCATGAACATCAGCTGCTATTTGTTATTCAATACGTGACCAAGTTCGTTCTTTTGCATCTTTTGACAAACACTTCAGGTATTTGTAGCGTGGATCAAGTGCTGTTGTAACCTGTAGTATTTCAATACTTGTCATATTAGCTACAAGTTCACTGAAGTCATTAATACATGCTGCCTTTAATTTAGCTATGTAGCCCGGATCATCATCGTGTACAGTCATGTGCTTTGTCAACTAAGATAGCAGTGGCAACACACAGCTCCATGAAACATAATCTTGACCGCCAACAGGACCGTGGTCTGACAGAATAAGTCCAAAACTTTGGCATATTTCGAAATCTTCTCCCAATCTGAATCTGACAGTTTTGGACCTTTGTATTGCTTCTTTTCATCTGACATGCAGACAGCTAATACTTCTCTGGCGTGTAGAAGACTCTGTGAGATAATAAAAATACTTTTCCGTCTCCGCTGCCATGTTGTTACTTTTAGACTTCCGGTTCATTTGTTTAAGTGATGGGAGAAAAGTTTTCGATTACTCGTTAAAAAAATTAATAGTTAATAAAACTTAACGATTAATCGATTAATTAATCGTTAACTTCCGCAGCCCTAATATTATATATATATATATATATATATATATATATATATATATATATATATATATATATATATATATATATATATATATATATATATATATATTTGCGTCAGGTCTTAGTCAGATATGACTGAGCTACCGTATGACAGTAGACGGTACTACCTGCTTTCTGTCAGCGCCAAATGTTGGGCGTCACTTACCAAACCCGACACCCCACATTGTGGCAACGACTTAGGGCGGAAGAGCGCAATTGGGAGGGTACTAGCCTTATCCTGGTGCAAGGAAATGCAACCCAAAGACAAAATAAGTCATGGCAGGGCAGACCAGGCCCTAAGCCTTGGTTGGCAGCTGGTCTAGGATCGAAGCTCCGACAGGCGGACAGTTAGAGCATTGCTTTGCTGATCCGGCAGCTTCTGCAGCTTGTCTTGGTCCAGATTATAGGTGTCAACTTTCCTCTGGAGTGAACTAGGCAGGCCGAGAGAGGGATCATGCTGCATGGGCAACACATGGTTTCTTTATTTTAGCCCAGGCTTTGTGCTATGGAGAGGCAATAACTCCATCCCTGGTCTTAACCGGTCTCGGAATCAAAGCGAGAGGCAACTGTTACGGGTTATAAGTCCTTGTCAGTTGGCGTAGACATGGGGCGCCACGCGTTGCCTCTGACGGTGGGAGACACCTACAGGTGTCACTGATCAGCTACCGCCCGCCTCAAGCTGGGCAGCCCCCAGCCAATTGGGTGCTGATCCGCCACAGCCTGCCTGCTTCAATGGGTGCTTGGGGCTAGGACAAAATCTGAATCGCAGGCTGTAAGACCAATGCACCAGGTACTAATAAAAAGAATAGAAACCTCAAGCTACGGCTTGCAACCTGGAACGTGAGAACCATGTGTCCAGGATTTTCCACTGACTTAACAAATATTGACGATGTGAGAAAAACGGTTGTGATTGATGCTGAACTCAATCGTCTTAACATTGATATTGCTGGCCTGCAGGAGACTCGCCTCGCTGAGGAAGGGTCACTCAGGGAAAACAATTACACCTTTTTTGGAAGGGAAGAGGGCAGGCAGAAAAAAGGCAACATGGTGTGGGCTTTGCAGTGAAGAATTTTAGCTACTGGGAATGATTGATATCTCAGCTGGAGGTAATGAAAGATTATTATCACTGCGCTTGGCAACCTCTTGTGGATTTGCCACCATTCTCTCTGCATATGCACCGACACTCGCTTCCTCTGATGATGTGAAGGATTCTATGAGCAGCTAGACTATGCGATCAAGTCAGTTCCAAAATCCGACTACATGTATATGCTCGGTGATTTCAATGCTCGTGTGGGCAAGGACTCGAGTTCATGGCCAGTGTGCCTTGGAAAATACAACATCGGTCGCATGAACGATAATGGGCAAAGGCTGCTGGAGCATTGCACTAGAAATGACCTATGTATTACAAACTCCTTTTTCAAAACAAAAGAGATGCATAAGGTCACATGGAAACATCCAAGATCCAGCCATTGGCATCAGCTGGACTTCATTATCACACGGAGACAACATCTGAACCATACATCATTAACTCGAAGTTACCACAGTGCTGACTGTGACACAGATCATTCTTTGGCTGTTGCAAGGGTTAGACTGAGACCAAAGAGAATCTACACAGCTAAACACAAGTCTAGCCCCAGGATTAATATTACTAACACTCACGATCCTGGAAAGTGCTTTGAATTTCAACAGCAACTTGAAGAAGCTTTCAATGATACATCAGAAAATTGTATAGTAAATGATAAATGGAGTAAACTTAAGGAAACTATTTATAAAACAGCGGTAGGGGTTTACGGCACTGTGGATCATAAGAGGCAGGACTGGTTTGCGGCAAACAGCCAGATACTGCAGCCCTTGATTGATAAAAAGAAGATAGCTCTCTTAAGAAACAAGGAAAGACCAACGCGTAACACTCTGAGTGAGCTGAAGCAAGCGAGGAAGGATGTACAAAAGGCTGCCAGGCAGTGTGCGAATGACTATTGGATCAAGTTATGTGAGTCCATTCAAATCGCAAGTGATAAGGGAAACATTAGAAGCATGTATGAAGGGATAAAGAAAGCCTGTGGTCCAATGATCAAAAGAAGTGCACCGCTGAAAACCTTGACTGGAGAAATCATCACTGATAAGAAACAGCAGATGGATAGATGGGTCGAGCACTATTTAGAGCTTTACTCAAGTGAGACCAAGCTAGCGGATGATGCCCTCAACGCCATAGAGGCCCTGCCAACTCTTGACCACCTGGACACACTTCCCACTATAACAGAAGTTAAGTGTGCTATAAATGAGCTTGCATCTGGCAAAGCTCCAGGTAAGGATGGGATTTCAATAGAGGTGATCAGGAGTGGGCAAGACACACTCGCTCTACAGATCCACCAGCTAATAGAGCTATGCTGGCGAGAAGGACAAGTCCCACAGGATTTCAAAGATTCAAACATCATAACGCTGTACAAGAACAAGGGAGATCGGAGCGACTGTAACAACTATAGGGGTATCTCACTTCTGTGTATTGTTGGGAAAGCATTTGCCAGAATTGTCCTGCACAGACTTCACGTCCTGGGAGATCAAGTCTACCCCGAATCACAATGCGGCTTCCGTCAGAACCTGTCTACCATTGATATGATATTCTCATTGCGACAGATGCAAGAAAAATGCCGGGAACAAAATCAGCCACTGTTTATTGCCTTCATTGACCTCACAAAGGCATTCGATTTGGTCAGTCGTGAGGGTCTGTTCAAAGCACTAAAGAAGATTGGCTGCCCACCAATTCTTCTGTCCATTGTGGAATCGTTCCACACAGGCATGAAGGGTATAATCAAGTTTGATGGCTCAACTTCAGAAGAGTTTGAAATCAAGAGTGGAGTTAAGCAAGGTTGTGTACTATCCCCCACCCTCTTTGGGATATACTTTTCACTTCTACTGAAATATGCCTTTCGTGATCAGGATGACGGTATATACATTCACTCACGCACAGATGGTGGCCTCTATAATGCTCAGAGATTGAAGGCCAAGACCAAAATTAGCAGGTTACTAATCAGAGAGTTGCTTTTTTGCGGATGATGCTGCGATTACGACCCACTCTGAGGAAGAATTACAACATCTACTATCTGCATTCTCCAATGCTTGTTCTGAATTTGGTTTAACAATTAACAAAAAGAAGACACAGATTATGTCACAAGGTGCACATGGTGTACCATCCATCTTTATTGACGACGCCGAACTGGAGATAGTAGACCATTTTACATATCTAGGATCAGAGGTAAATAGCAAATTATGCCTCAATCAGGAAATCAACATCAGGATTGGCAAGGCAGCAACAACAATGAACATGTTAGCAAAAAGAGTCTGGGAGAACAGGAAGCTTACTGCCAAAACAAAAGTCCTCGTCTACCAAGCCTGTGTCCTTAGTACTCTTCTTTATGGCAGTGAAACCTGGACAACTTACTCACGCCAAGAGAAACGTTTAAACAGCTTTCATATGCGGTGTCTGCGAAGAATACTTGGTATTAAGTGGCAAGACAATATCACAAATACTGAAGTATTGGAAAGATCAGGTTGTGTGACGGTGTATTCCATGCTCAGTCTTCGTAGACTTAGATGGATAGGACATGTTAGGAGGATGGATGATGGTAGAATACCAAAGGACATCTTTTTTGGTGAATTACAGACGGGTAGGAGATCTCAGGGTCGGCCTCTACTACGATACAAAGATGTGTGTAAGCGGGACATGATTGATACATGATTGATGGTCGAGACAGGAACACTGAGCTGATCCACGACTCTGGTGATCGAGTGAAATGGCGAGTCATGACCGCCCACGCTTGATTGGCACATGATTGATATATATATATATATATATATATATATATATATATATATATATATATATATATATATATATATATATATATATATATATATATATATATATATGATCATGGTGATGTTGACGAAAATGATGTTAACAACAATAATAATAAGCAGCATGTTTACCTCTGAAGTCAGAATGGGTTCGACTGATGGTGAGGGACACTGGTAATAATGAAAGCCAATCAACTCGCAAAATTCAATCCAGTGCTACTAAAAGTAGTGTGCGTGGGCTATGCTTGAATTGAAAGCGAACGAGCGCCAAAAATAATAAATAAATAAATAAGTAAATAAATAAATAAATAAATAAATAATTAAAAGAATATTAACAGCCATGACACCATATTGTAAAGATTAACATATGCAATACTAGTTTTATTTTACGTCAGTGGATGCATCAGGAATGTCCCGACAACCTAAACAGACATACTGTATGTGACCAAGCTCCTGGAAGAAAGAGACGTGTAACCCCCAAGCCCAGCGTATTGGCTACCAGTTGTCTCCATGGATGGTTCTGTGCTGAGAGGCAACAGAAGTGGCTGAGGGTTCACACTGAGGGTTCACATTGAAGGTTCACTGTGAGGGTTCACACTGAGGGTTCACGCTGGGGGTTCACATTGAGTGTTCAAACTGAGGGTTCACACTGAGAGTTCACATTGAAGTTTCACACTGAGGGTTCACACTGAGGGTTCACGCTGGGGGTTCACATTGAGTGTTCAAACTGAGGGTTCACACTGAGAGTTCACATTGAGGTTTCACACTGAGGGTTCACACTGGAGGTGAATGGACGGTGTTTAATGCAAGAGAAAGGGAATCTCCTTGGCGAAGTAAGCACGCCGCCTGCCTCGCGCTCCGAAGGTTGTGGGCTCCATTTCGGGCTGCATTCGGTTCACATTCTCAAAGACTCCCGGGCTACCGGTGCTTCCTGTAGATGTGTTTATAGCAGGTAGAAAACCTCACAGCTTCTGGAAATAATACACGCGGATTTCACAAAAGACGTGTCCAATCCACTATAAGTATACAGATGAATTTCTCCTAGGGTGGGTAGCAAATGTAATAAAGATATCGTGAAAGAAGTTAACTCACAAAAAGAAGTGGTCGCTCACAACAGAAGTAGACAGTTTTGGATGTGATATGAGAAGGTGAAAGCTGGAGGATATCGTCACAACGATGGAGAGGAGGAGAGACAGAGGGAGACAGAGGGAGACAGAGTGCAGATGCTAAACGGTTTGGCATGTTGGAATATGTGTACATGTACAATTATATCAGAAATAATTGGCTGTACACGAGATGGAACCGGTTCTGTGGCGAAGGAGTTTTGGACGCAGTTCGCAATCCCACATACCGTGTTCGAAACACAGCTGCGGGCGATTTGGCAGCAGACCGCTTTACGTTGATTTTTAAATAATGTTATGAGTTCCGGTCGTCCAGAAAGTAATGGCAAACTACTTACATTTGCCAATAAATCACAAACAGCCAAACAATGCTGGGGTTGCATGCGACGTCCTGTAAAGGATACGCAACTCACTAACACGGGGCAGAAGGTTGAGGATTTACATAATCATCAATGCCAATCGGCATGAATTATGAGAAGTACAGTATAACGATTTACATAAAATGACAGCATGTGCAGAGGACAAATTTGCCAAATTACTCAGGCTTAAGACACCCCCCCCCCCCCCCCTGCCATACACCGCTAGGTACTATATAGGTAGTAAATGACAGTGATAGTGTGTGACTTACTTTTTCACAGAAAATCCGCTCGTTCTCCGTTTCATTTTCTGATAGCCTGCATGTTAACACGCCGTCTGGTGGTTATATTTTATTACGTTAAGAATGTCGGTGGCCGCGCACATTTGATATAATCAAAATGTTTTAGCAGCCTACATTCATTTCTATTATTATCGCTGACAATGGCTAACTAGTGTGTGTGTGTGTGTGTGTGTGTGTGCGCGCGCGCGTGCGTGCGGGAGTGTGTGTGTGTGAGTGAGCGAGTGTATGTGTCTGTAAAGTATTTTCATTTGACGATGTCGTTGATTGTGAAATAATGCATTTAGTCTCTCGCTGAAAACTAAAAACCTGAATTCTAAGATGGCGAAATGGAACAAAATTATATCTACAGTAATTTTTTTCGTGTGCTTTTCTTGGCGTCACTAAACTAGACAGAGAAGACAACATGCAAAATAAACAAAAATGAACCATATAATTCTGTAATGTGACTATGCGCAATTATCAAATACAGCTACATAATTGTGCCTGGATCTACATAATTATAATGCTGCTGCATTGCTAGTAAAGACACGAAACGCAGGCATTACAAAGCCATCCCTCAAATTTGACACGATTATCGGGTAATTGCTGCTCATTTGTATCTTCTTATTCTACATTTGATACATACGCCTGTGCATTTTGGGAGAAGTCTAGTCAATTGTGGCCCACTAAATTGATATAGAACGGTAAATAAGAGATAACGTTATATTGATTTAGTTTTTTGCGTGAACGACAGTCATGTTATATTTCTTCCTGTTATGTTATAGCCCACGGTTCTCTCTTCCTTATTACCAGCACACTTTCTCAGCGTTATCTTCTATAACACCACGGAAACTATCGGCTCTTAATGCTTTTATTTTTTAGGCTATCAAAGGGAAGTAACTTGACATATAAAACTGTGAAGGAAATATAATTTAAAACGGCGAACAATTTCGATTGTTTGAACGTCGAATATTCGGAGACAATTAATTTCATTAAGTTATCGCTCGATTAATTTTGGAGAATATCAGAGTGATTGAGTTTCCACAGAGTAAACATTTCAATATATATAAAGTTCATAAGTATTTGGTATTTCTATTTCTGAATAATTATACACAAAGATTAGATTCCAAAATTTATTGCCTGGCATATGCCAGTGCTCCTCGTCAAGTACATACCGTAAAAATCACACAATTTAAACTAAAGCGCTTGGCCTTTTGGCTAAGATGAAAGTGTAGTATCTGCACTTGATCTTGCCAGGACCACCAGCAGAGGTGGTCATCCGAATGACACACAGGGACGTGGAACCACATGGGGCGGCTCTGGTCCCTGGGGACCCGCCAGTCCTTATTTGTTATTTATTTAATTTTTTTTTTTTAATTATACATCTTCTCAGTTGAAATATGCAACGCGTAAATTCTCACAGTAAGTTGAATTGTCTACAACGGTAATTTTCAATTATCAAGTCATTTTGTTGATACCAAGTTGACTTTGCTATTTGCAGTATACACCTGATGAGATGCAGGGAAATATGCCAGACAATAAATAGTGCAATCTATTGTTTGTGTCTTCTTCAAATTCACTTCAGGAAAACATTGATCAAAGTTTTTTATCGCTCTTTATGAAATATTTTTAGAGATTAATCCACGGTTCTAGAAAATATGTTCAGCTAATAATATCACTGTGGTCTCCTTCATTATTTAACACACAAAAAAAAAAGACCTGCCTTGTCCTACAAAGACATGTATTTTGTTGATTGTTCTTGCGTGTGTTTTGTGCGTTCTTAATGTTGACTGATACATGTTTGTATCTCGTGTTGTTGTTGTTGTTGTTGTTGTTGTTGTTGTTGTTGTTGTTGTTGTTGTTGCTGTTGTTTGTTAGCTCGCTTTGACCTCAAGCGTAGTCCATACTCTTGCTACTACTTCTAGTCATCATCATCATCATCATTATCATCATCATCATCATCATCTTCCGCTTCTGCCGTCAAGCGTCGTGGGGATGAATAATTTGCGCTCCATCGCCCGGTGGGCGGCGCTTGATAGTGTCATTCCGTGTGATTGTACAATGTTTTTGATGTCGTCAATCCATTTTCTTCTTGGACGTAATTTTGGTCTCGTCGCAGATGATCTTTGATGTAAGGCCGGTTATGGTAGTTACTGGTGTTGCATTCTAACGACATGGCCAAACCACTTGATCTTCTGTCTTTCAATTAGTACACAATATAAAATAACACAAAGTACTTCAGCCGTACAGAACACAATTACGGGAAACACGGGACGTTGCGGGACAGGCCCTCATCAGCAAACAAATACATACACAAAACACATCATATCATCACGGAGAAGGCACTACGGTGACTCATTAAGGCATATGAACGGGATGAGAAACATGAAAAGACGAAAAAAGAAAGAACAATGAAGAGAACAATTTAAAAGAAACATGTTCTACTAATCTCAGATAAGTAGCACACTGTTTTTCAGTGTCTAATTTTTCTCTCTATTGGTCTCATTATTTTAGCCATCAGGCGAACCTACCCGGACTTCAGAGGTATCTTTGTGTCTCGTTCATCAGTTACTAGCTGACCCGGCCAGGCTTCGCCCAGGCCCTGGCGGGGATCTATCTGTCTGTCTGTCTGTCTGTCTGTCTGTCTGTCCGTCCGTCCGTCCGTCTGTCTGTCTGTCTGTCTGTCTGTCTGTCTGTCTGACCCGGCCCGGCTTCGCCCAGCTCCTGGTGGGGAGCATCTCATTTAAATCACATAAATAAGCTCCCGTTCCCGTTCCCGACTATCTGTCTGTCTGTCTGTCTGTCTGTCTGTCTGTCTGTCTGTCTGTCTGTCTATCTGTCTGTCTGTCTGACTGTCACATAAAAACTTGGAGGTCGATCGATGACAGAATGTTGCGCCAAACGTCTACAAACAGCCGGCATCCTTTAATGTGTGGTTGATCGAGGAAAGACTATCGTTCCATACATCTGCAGGCACCAGCTATCCTTTGATGTGGTAGACGGACTGTCGGGATGTAGGTCGGCAGGATCTTTTGTTGTGGGGACAAGAATTCTCTAGATTACAGACCGGTAAGACTTTTTGAAGTACCGGGATGATTCCCCAGATGAAAGGGACAGCCAGTCAGTTGTTGACATTAAGTCGGAAACGGAGAAAGAAAAATAGCTTCTAGACTGTCTAGTTTCTGGACAGTTTGTGACGTCACTCAGACCCAGTATTAAAATCGGTGGGATAAACAACTTTGGGGAAGTCGATCAAATGTTGTGAAACACCTAAAACGTGTGTGTTATTCCGAGTTCGATTCTGGAGAGGGACTACAGTGTCTTCTGTCGATTTACATTGGCGGACATGTTACCTTCGTGTGATTTAGTAGTCCCAATTTTCAAACCGGAATAAATATATGGTAATTAATTAAATAAACCTACATTGGATTAATCTTTGGATTCGAGTGTAGTAATGTGCGTTGATAGAACGTATTATAAGAGCGTCGGCAACAGCAGCCAATCGCGTAGCTTAAACTAGCTCATGTGAGATATAATTTAACTCAGTGGGTTAAGGACAATGTAGTGGGATAATATTTAGGGAGATTGAGGATGGTTGGGGGGATGGGGGAAATGTCTAATGGAAGGATCTTCTAGTAGGGCATCTGCTGGGTTTCTGCCCTTTTCCTTTAGTCTTTCCTTGTCTTACCATGACTCAGACTGATGTGATAAGCTCCTCGGCCTTATGACAGAGGTTGGTTCTCTGTTATATATCTGAGTGCTGCCGTCGGCCTACACTCACCTAATAAAGGTCGGAATCGGGTTGCTCTCACCAGGTGTGTTCTATCTTCAACAAATTCCACTAGGTTTACCAAGAAGCTAGAAGAAAAGTCATGGCTCGAGCATGGAAGGCAGAGTTTACTAAGAGGCTTCTGCACTGGGCCCATAGCCCAGAGGATCTTCAGGAACCTGGCCTCTGCTGAGCAGGAAACGATGGTTATTTAAGTGTGTTTCCTGAGTGATAGTTTACATCACAGTAAAATCAAGACACTGACAATAACACCAGTACCAGGAACACTAGTAGATATAAATACCGGGAAAATTAACATTTTGAGTTACAATTGGTGAATTCCTATCATTACCAATTAACAAAGTGTGTTACAAATTGGGGAATTCCTATGAACAGTTAAATACTAACATTGAGTTTTCCAAAGTGACAGTAACAGTATTTTTAGGATTCTCTGATCACAGATTTTTTTATGAACAGAGTAGTTACACTGTGTGTGTTAGAGTGATGATCAATATTTCAACTGTTTCCACTATTGATGACCAAGCATCCGGATTGTCCAAGAGCTATCGGAGGAAGTCGACACTTGGCCTGAGAGACACATCATTTGGGTGAGGTTTTCTGTCCATAATATATGGTCCTGTTGTGTGGCCAGTACAGTGATGAAACAGATTTTGCTCCTGAGCTATTCGGTCTGACTCTACATACACACTAGATTATACGACAGACATTCTACACATACACTTTGCACATACATGACACCTTTCGCTATTAAACTAATTTGTTGTTTTTTTTAGAGCCAGTGTTGTGTAGTGTGTTTTTGGGAAAAGAATGAGAGGGGTCTGGGTTCAGTAGTGAGTGAGAGAGAGAGAGAGAGAGAGAGAGAGAGAGAGAGAGAGAGAGAGAGAGAGAGAGAGAGAGAGAGAGAGAGAGAGAGAGAGAGAGAGAGAGAGTTCCAAGGACTGACGGGCTGTTGTGGACAGAAAGCTGGGAGATCCTCAAGATATTGATATGGGGTTAAAAGAATGTCGGTGTTGATTCCCCTCACCCCAGGGACGACACATATAAATAATACGGCACTAACCTGGCCCGGCTTCACCCAGTCCCCGGTGGTGAGCATCTCATTTAATTCATATAAGTAGTCATATAAGCTCCCGTTCCCGACTATCTGTCTGTCTATCTGTCTGTCTGTCTGTCCGCCCCTAGCCTGACTTCACTCAGGCCCTGGAGGGGAGCATCTCATTTAATTCGTATAAGTAGTCATATAAACTTCCGTTCCCGACTATCTGTCTGTCTGTTTGACCCGGCCCGGCTTCACCCAGTCCCTGGTGGGAAGCATCTCATTTAATTCATATAAGCAGTCATATAAGCTCCCGTTCCCGACTATCTGACTGTCTGTCTGTCTATCAATCTGACCCTGCGCGGCTTCGCCCAGCTCCTGGTGGGGAGCATCTCATTAAATTCATAAAACAAAAACAAATTAACTTAAGAATGTCCTTCCACACACTATCCATTATTTTTAATGA
Source organism: Cepaea nemoralis (assembly GCA_014155875.1). Lineage (NCBI taxonomy): Eukaryota > Metazoa > Mollusca > Gastropoda > Stylommatophora > Helicidae > Cepaea > Cepaea nemoralis. Next base: position 19,961 of record JACEFZ010004527.1, read on the forward strand.
AAACTGTTTTTAATCACCTATATGACCGTAGATAACTTCTTTAAACATTAAAAGATGAGTTAGAAAATTTTTACTATTTAAATAGACGCATTATTTTTATGAAAACTTTGAAAATGCCTTAAAGATTATATCATTATTTATTATAACTCATATGCCTGTAAATAACTGTAGACAAAGAGTTTATAAATCTTTGAAAACAATGCAACAATCTATATATAAAATATATAGCAATGCTATTAAAAGTTATGCCCCTTGAAATCACTTTTCTTAAGTTAAGTCCCCTCACTATTTATAAATGATAACGTAAATTTAAATATTAAATTTTAGTAAGTAAATACTTGATTGTACACTAACAAACTATGGCAGTTGGCTGCACGGGAATGAAAAGAAAACATGTAGAAAATTTCATCTCAATCGGATGGACCGTTATCGAAGGCATCAAATACATCCTTACATACATGCATCGCCTTTTATATATTCATCACCACAACCATTGAAAATCACTAATTTGTGAGAATGAAATAACTAGTCACGTGGGGAGCCGCGGTGGCATAGTGTCTAGACACTCGCCTGCCAGTTCGTGGTCATGGCTTCGATCTGCAGCGGCGCAGATTCCAATTATTAAAATAGCCCTGCTACCGGGTCGACCCAGTCTGAAATAAGTACCAAGAAATGTCTTGGGAAGTAAAGACGGTCGGTGTGTTACTGACCACATCACCCAACTATTGGTATATACAAATATGAGCCTAGCATCATATATCTAATGTGCATATGGCATGTAAAATTTACATTTACTTTCTTATGTCACGTGACACGCCCGCATTCAAACCCTGGATTTGTTTTCTTTTTCTTTTTCTTGTTTATGTTTCTGTTTCTTTCCGTTTGCTTGCTTTGAACTCAATCGTAGTCCATACAAGTGCACTGGGCGGATATTTTGTGTGTGTTTTCTCTTTCCCTATTTTAGCGTCCCTCGCTATCAGGCGAACCCATTCCGGCTTCTGAGATATTTGTGATATACTTCCCCAAGTCAGCATTTTAGTCCACATGACTGGTGTAGAGCGTTGAACCTGCGGCCTCAGCATCAGCACATCGGATATTTTAAGAACGTGCGCTTTTAACCATTCGGCCATGCCGACCTCCCAACGCTCCCTGTTAATCAATCAATCAATCATGTGCCATGCCGGAAAGCGTGGGCGGTCATGACTCGCCATTTCACTCGATCACCAGAGTCGTGGATCAGCTCAGGGTTCCTGTCTCTTCCATGCCACGTGGCCAAGCCATCCAGGTATTTTCCTCTCTGTCTTCCTCTTGGTCTGTTCCCCTCGATTTTGCCAGTTGTCAATAAGTTCTCCAATCCATTTCCCTGTTAATACACGTACAAAATACTTAACACCGAAGGCACATGTAAAATTATGGACAATACAGAATTTGTTCCCACAAAACAAATGTGAAGACAGTGGGGGTTAAAAAAGGAAGCCGGTGAAGGAAGAAAAAAGCTGAATATAGTTCGGTGACGTTAATTTCATTTTCAATCAGTGGTTACAGGACCGGAACGTGAACAGTTGAAAACACAATCAGGGATGGGTGCGTGCTGTGTTAGAACCAGTTTTTGTTCATTTGTTGAGCAACGTAAATACAGAGCGATCAGAAAAATGAGACGCTTGAACTGACAATTCCAGTGAATCATGTTTCATTTGGTTTCAATTAGATCCACGCCGGCAAAGAGAGTAGTGGTTATGTTAATATAATGTGTAATAATAGATCAGAAAAGTAGCGGCTGGGTCGGGGTAAAAATACATCATGAAAATGTTAGTAGGTTTGTGTGATATCTGCTAAAAAGTGAGAGATATTAATCACACACACAGTGTACATACCTTACATCGAACGCAGATCCGGCAAAGGGAAATGACTGTAAAAATAACAATGATAATAATAATGTAAAAATAAGATAAAAATAAATTAGACAACACGATGAATCGACGTTCAGAAACAACACAAACAGATCTAAAGAAAAACATGACATTAGAAAATCTAATTAAAAATGAAACATTAAAACGTAAACAGAAAGACAGTATTGGTATTAAACATGTTTAGGCCATTGTACATGCTCCGTTTCTGTGAAGGCGGCGCAGAAGTTCGGTTGTAAAAGGTGTCAAATAAGACAAGGTGAAGCCGAAGGTGTGCAAACAGTTAGGTATGGATATATAGAGGGGTGTCAGCAGTTATACACTAGCATCTATAACAGTTGTCAGCGACTTGTTCGCTACAGAGTTCTCAGGACTCCCCTACTTTTGCACCGCACGAAATAACAACTCGCGACATTTGCAAAAGGAATGCAATTTATTTAGAGCTGACAATTTAATGGCTCTGCGAGCGTTATGCTTCATTATCATTATACAACATGAATGCAATGAAGTGGTGAGAAATGATGCTAGTAATCACAATCTAAATCTACAGCCTAATATTTGACTATTGCCTAGAAACTATAGCATTTGTCAAGAACACGTCTACTCTCTACCGTCTCCAGTCGGGTCTGTTTACACGCTACACATTGCGTGGACAAGCACGGACGCTGTCCCCTCCGTGCAGTAGCTAGTCTTGCGTGCATGGAGTCCCAAGCACGCTGGCTTGTGAGCTAGAGTAACCGGGCACTTCACGGTTACTCGTAAGGCCAAGCTTCCCAATGGCTTGGGGAAAGCCTTCGCTCACTTGCACGTATTGGCCCCTTGTCTGACACAAATGTGTCTCCTTGTGAGGGCTATTTATAGTGCTGGTATCTCTCCTGTCTGGTGTCTCCCTACTAGACTTGTGTTAACTCTTATCAACTCTCTAAAGCCTTATTGGAGATCTTGACAGGCTCCCCTCCACTCTGTGAAGTGTTACTTCCCTTTAACTGATGTTTGTAACACGTCTGGTCACAAAGAAAAATTGGTTGCTCCAATTTTGTCAGATATCCAATAAGTTATAAATCTCTCGTTTGGGGATAGAACAACTCTCTTCTTCCTTTACTCACACTGCTCTATCTTTTCACTCGGCTAATTAAGTAGCCTATGTATCCGTATAGTTGGTTCTATAGATATCTTTGGGAATTGTTTTGAACCGGAACCGTTGTCTTATGACTTATGTCCTGGCTTCTGTCGTTTGACCCTATGTCTTTTGACTTTCACCTATTGACGTCTGTCTCGACCTGTCCTCAAATTGCCCGAAATGACAACCCAAATACAAGTTGACTCTGTTATGAGTACAACACATGAGCATAAACTGTTCATGTTCCCCTTAATATCCCATCCAACTCATATACACACAGTTCTACTTTTCACCTTCTCGCTTCCGCTTGTGAAAAGCTATTTTCAATGTTACATTAAGGTTTCTAAGAAGTTATTGTGTCCCCTGAATTAAAGATGTTGTTCTTTGAACCAAATAGTGTGTGCAACTTTTATGTGTTTGTTTTCCTGTTTGTTTGCGTGTTTACTAATAAACTACAGTGTACTTAACTCTCTAACATGTGTATGCGTTAGTGTACTAAATGTGTGTGTTCCTTCGAGCGCCGTAAATCGGTTTATTGTGGTTACAAACGTTTGTTATTCTTATTTGTGACCACAACTCCGCTTTCTGAAGCTCAAAGTACATTCCCTATCTACTCTATTAAAGTATGGCAGTAACACACATAAAAACATGACAACACATTGGCTACACAGATGACACAGACAAGTCAAAATAAGACGTTTCCAGCGGTGAAAAAAAAAATTCCGCTATCTTTCTCTCTCGCTCTCTTTCTTTCAACGTTTACTAATTTTCACATTCTCTCCTCGCATTTATTCTTCTTGCATACATCTTTCACTCGCTTTCATACTGTTCTTTTGCTCACACATTCACTCGTCATTAAAATATGTTTCATAGCATCACATACATGAACATTACATATTTACAATAAATGATTGGCTGAATTCTAACAGTAATCACGCCAAATGACTGTGCGTTTTGTTTGCACGTGTCATGTCTATACACAATATACAAAGTTATGAGGATGGTTTGTAACCGATCCTGTAATAGTAACTTAATATGATGTGGTGTGCTGTCCTAAATTATCCTCAAGGGAAATAATCTAACTAATTACTTTCATTTAAGAGAAATGGGTTAACTACCTTAAAGTGTTATTTGTAAAAAAAAAAAAAAAAGATGATGTTAATTCCTAAATGGTTGAGTTAGTTTGGAAATGATATTTTAGATAAATGAATTAATAAATGATTATGATTATGTGGTGATAAACTAATGTAATATCTAACAATCGTATTTCTATCATTGGTGTTATATTAAATGGGTTATTAACTAAATGATGGTGATTTCTAACTACCACATGACATAAATAAAGTTATATATGCATTTGAACAATTTACAATTCAATTATTCATAGCAAAATGAAGTTATGTGTACTGTTAATAAAATAATAATATACGTATATCACAGTTACATTTCTATATCTAATTACACTAAATTGAAGTCCTCCTTTCCGTTGTGAAGATGGAGCAATGTTCTTTGTAGACTATTATAACATAGTTCATTTCGGCAAAGTCTTCTATGCTCTCCTTCATGGATAGTGTACAAATATAGTTCCCTACTAACTTATGTAGGTTCATAGCTAACACTCCAATGTTCCTCTAGCTTATGTGTGTGTCAGCGCATGTTAATTCTGCGTCTGTTCGTTACACTTCTCATAGCACTGTTACTTTCACACTGTTCACATGTTTGGCGATGATAACGCACTTACAGTGTATATTAATCACCACATACGGCACTGAGTTACCTAATATTACAGTGTCACTGTTTCTGGTGATCTATGGTCGATCCCTTCCTGCCAATCAGGTATTTCAATGGATGATGGTCGACTCAAAATGTCTGCAACAGTGTTCAATCTTCCCTTTAAGTGCTGGATGGTAAATGTGTAATTTTGGAGAATCAAAGCCCACCTGTAGATTCTGTTATTGCTAGGAAGTCCAGACTGCATCACAGACAACGGAGAGTTATCGGTTTCGATCACAAACTGTGCTCCTGCCAAAAATCTATGAAATTTCTTAACACAATAGATCAAACTGAGGCCCTCCAATTCTGATGCTGAGTATCTAGATTTAGCGGGGCTAATTTTCCGACTTACGTACATTATTGGGTGGAACTTCCCTTCGTAGAACTGTCCTAGTATTCCAGATATGGAGATGGCACTCACATCTGTGCGTAAAAAATAAGTAAGTTTTGGATTAGGCATACGAAGGATAGGTGGAATGCTGAAAAGATATTTCAGTTTTGATAACGCGCTAATTAATCTTGCATCTTGTACAGATAACTTAGCTGAAGCTTTTAAGATGTTAGAAAAAAACACTGGTGATTTCCGCCAGATTTGGAATAAATTTACTATAGTAGTTTTCCAGACCCAGTAAACTTCGGACCTGTTTCTTGGTCGCTGGCATTGTTAAATTCAGAATCTTGGTGACGATTCTGTCATCAGTTCTTAATTGGCCCCTGCAGGTGCTATGACCCAGGAAGTCAATTTGTTCCATGCCCAACTCTACTTTGGTCGGCTTCGCTGTGAGCCCAAATACTCGCAACCTGTCGAAGACTTGTCGCAGTTTCAGTAGGTGTGTTGTCCAGTCTTCCGTATGGATGCATCTGTCGTCTATATATGTAGAAATATTAGTCATCCCATGGAGAAGATCCCTAGTTAGACGGACGAAAGTTGCTGGAGCGTTAAGAAGGCCAAAAGGAAGAAAGCGCCACTCATATAGCCCTACAGGAGTGGAGAAAGCTGTTAGATGAATCGAATTTACTTCCATCGGGACTTGTCAATAACCTTTCGTGACGTCAATCTTGCTAAATACGCGAGATGTAGACATGTCCAAGATCAAATCCTCGCATGATGGAATTGGTTCAGGGTCAATTTTGGTTATTTTGTTTAAGCGGCGATAATCGACGCAGAGTCGAATAGTAGAGTCCTTTTTGGCGACAAGGACAATAGGGAAAGAATACTCTGACTGAGATTTCTGAATAATTCCGATCGACTCAAGAGATAGAATTTCTTTGTCGAGGTTTGACCTATAGTTTAGAGGGATAGAATAAGGTCGACACTTGATTGGTGTGTTGTCAGTCAGAATGATAGAATGTCCTATTCTATCTGTCTTTCCTGGGATGTCGGAGAATATGTCTCTGTATTCCGTCACTAACTCTATTATTTGTCGTCGTTGGTCGTCTGTCAGTTTCGTTTCTATCTTTACGCTGTCAATGGTCGCAGTCGTGTCTACAGTAGGGACTGGTAATTCCATCTCATCTTCGTCTGTTTCGTTCAATACTGTTGTGGTGCTAGCTGTGTGTGCTGTTACCTGGCTAAGTGTGTTTGCATTGTCGCTGTCGTGTGTCACCCTATCTAGTGAAGTTGTGTTGCTGTACGTCTGTCGTCTCATTACTTGGTGTTGGTGCAATTTGTTCGTCTGTCTGTTGTTCTTGTGGTGAAAAGTATGGTTTCAGCATGTTGATATGAAATATCTTTAAGTGTCCTTTTATCGATATTTCATAATCTACATCTGATATTTTACGTTCAACATTGAAAGGCCCTTGTCAAGATGTTAGTAATAAATTACGTTTATTAGGTAGTAGAAGCAAAACCTACTGGTTTGGTTCAAGGTGAATAGTTTTAGCACCCTTATTTGCATAGTCGCGGTACATCTGTCCTTTCCTCTCCAAAGATGCCTTGGCTATTACACACGCTTTCATTATTCTATCGCGTGTCTCCGTTACCATCTCATACGGTGTTACTGCTGTTGGATTATCTGGTAAGCTAGTGATTAGCTGATGGTAGATGGTTACTGGTCCTCGAGGGTTCGCCCCATAAACTAACTCAAAAGGTGAGAAACCCGTACTCGAGTGCGGAATTTCTCTATGGGCAAATAGCACTGCTGGCAATAGTGTGTCCCAATCAGATGGGTTCTCCGCTGTTACTTTAGCCAGCATGTGTTTGAGATCCCCGTTAATTTTCTCTATGATCCCGTTGTTCATTGGGTGATACGGGCTACAGAAATGCTGCTCTACTCCTAACGATTTGGTTAAGGCTTGCGTAGCAGCCGAAATAAACTGCGATCCCCGATCTGATAAGATAGATCGTGGGAAGCCAAAGCGAGAAAATAGATGCAAAAATACATTTGCCACATCTTTGGAGGTGATGTATTTCAGTGGAATCGCTTCGATCCAACTGGTGCATAGATCCACGAGAGTAAGTATATATCGGTTTCCTTTGCTTGACACCTGATTCAGGGGTCCAACAATATCGACCGCTACACACTCAAATGGTCTGGATGCTAATAATGACCGTTGAACTTCGGCCATCACATGCTTTCCCTTTCGTACAAGATGTTGACAAATAGTACAAGAACGACAGAAAAATTTTATGTCCGAACAGAATTTAGGCCAGTAAAAGTGTGACAGAACTCTGGCTCGCGTTTTATCATAGGCCAAATAACCAGCAAACGGTGACTCATGTGCGATTTTTAGCACATTTTGTCGGTATGTTACATGTAACACCGTCTGCTGAATTTCATGGTTATTATTTGTGTAATAACGCATGAGAATTCCGTTAAATTTTCTAAAGTACCAAGATGCATTCTTAGTCACTTTCGCTCGCTCACCCAACAATTTAAAATAAGGTGTGATTGTTTGGTCGGTGCTTTGTGCCTCGATAGATTTTTGTCGAGTAGTGTTGGTATCTGCACCACTTGGTGTTAATAGCTGTAGCATTTCATTTTGTAAGTCAGTATAGTTTGTTTCTGTATCTGACCTTGTTACAGCGTTAGCCATATGTGTATGTTTCCAGGCTCTTATGTCGTCGTCTGTACATTCTTTCAATGAATCTAGGCGTCCTAAAATGAGATCCGTGCATGGATCTTGCAGGATTGCGCAAGTAAATGTGCCGGTAAGGAACGGGGTATTGATATGCGATTTTGCCAGTGGATATTTCTCAATGGTTCCAGAGAAAGTACGGCATTTGACAAATTCACCCGTATAATCTTCTGGTCTAGCAAGTTCTTTCCTCAAACCCAGTAGAGTGCTCCCGCTATCAATTAAATATTGGCATGGTTGATCATTGACCAGTGCATCGTAGAACTTAAGTTTACCTCTGGAGGCACTTGCTGCGTTAGCATCTTCATTTGAACATGGTATTACGTGCCCACATTTCAATTTACCATCCGCATGAAATTGGTGGCATACATTACATTTCTTAAAGTCTAAAATGTCTGTTTACTAATGCTACACTCTCACATTCACTCGATGGTACCACATTCACAAGTTCCGGATCAATGTCACTCTCATCGTCTGATGATGTATCGATGAGTGCTGCATTATTTGCCTTCATTCGTTGCCTACCAATACATTTATTGCTATAGTGGCCATAACTGGAACAAAAGTAACATTTAACAGCACGTTTAAATGATGATCTTCTGCTTTCTTGCTTCTTTAACACTGCTTCTAAGTGTGACGGATATGCGGGGTTCTTATCACACATCGAATAAGTCGGATGAAAAAGACTACAATAGCTACATCGAGGTGGTTTCTGATATGGTTTGTCCTTCTTACGGTAATCTTTCTGGTTGTAAGATCTATCAGGAACTTTGTTTGCAAAAGCAGTAATTTCTGTATCATGTGAAGTAGATTTAAATATGTCCCGATTAGATGAAAAATATGCTGACCCCCGTTTCTCTAATTGCTGAATGGACTCAATATCTGACTGTTGTAAAAACTTCGCAAAAGGGGTAGGAACGGTAGATATCACCTTGTCCATTACCATAAGATCTTCTAATTTTTCATAGTTGTTACCTACTTTAGCCGCTCTAGTTCACTTTTTAAATGTGCTCTGCACGTTAGAGATGTAGTCTAAGAAGGTTTCAGTTGCTTTTGTCTTAATTTGGGAGAATTGAATTTGGTACCCAGTAGCGTCTAAAAGAAAGTGTTGCATTATCCTATCGTGTATGTACTGATAATTGTTCCTTAGCTCTGTAGGTATGGATTCTATTACTTTTAACGCCTCCCCACTGAGGTTCCTCATGTAGATCATTGCCCCGTCATCCAAAGGTATTTTCTGTGTCTTTAGTTGGAATTCTATGTTCTCAGTCCATGCGCTAATTGAATCACCTACATTGTATGGTTTGATAAGGCCTTTATGCTTACTAAATTTGTTCTGTTTTTCTTGGCTCTTTTGTTTGCTAGAGGCTATCTGTATGTTGGAATCTACCTCCATTTCCTTCATCTTTAATTTAGTATCTGAGTCTATTTGTATCTGCTTTTCTTTGATGGCATGATCTAAGTCTAACTGTTTCTGTTTGGTAACTTCTTCTCCTTGTTTTTTTTGGCATGATCTAAGTCTAATTGTTTCTGTTTGATAACTTGATCTAACTCTAATTGTTTCTGTTTGGTAGCTTCCTCGACCTCTTTCATTTCTTTTTGATGCTGCCTTTCTAATGCTCTTTTATCCCTGTCAAGAGCAGCTTTTCTTTCTGTTTCTTCTCTATGTCGAGCTATTTCTTCTTTATATTATTGATCCGCCCACTTCTCTAACTTCTCTCCAGTGTGGCCCATGTTTTTTCCTGCTTGGATGCACTCACCTAGTGACGCCATTTTGTGGCGTAATGTTAGTTCAATATGGTATCACAATAATATTCACACAATAGTTTGTAATAATGTGTTAGTAAATATACATCTTTACTGAAAAAGAAGATGCATGATTAATTTAGAGCATACCAAAATATTCTGAAAATATACTCATCTAATTCTTTGGAAAATACGGTTCTTTGGATGTTCCACCGCTGTCTTCCACACTCACAAATAGATTGACTCGATAACACAATGACTGCTTCTGTTTAGTAGAGCATCAAAAATTAGACACACGCTTATGTTGTAAATACAAACTTATCTTTCATGCGAATGATGAATGAAAAAACGTGATAGATAATGATAAATGGTGTTAATGAATGAATGATATGATCGTCTGAATGATATGTTAGATGATATGTGAGATGATTCGTCGTATGACAGTCGATGTCGTCTTGTCTTCACTTTCTGACTATGGTGTAACTTTGTTCTAGGCTTCAGTTCCGTCGCTAATCTATTTACTGACTCTGTAGAATGGTGACATTGATGGCTATATCACACACAATGAAATGTACACAATGGTTAAGTTGGTAATGTTCACTGATGATTGTATACATTTCTATTGATTTCTGTATAATAACACACTTTCAAAATTAATTTTCGTAGAATTTCACATTTTATCGATTTAATTTGGCTTCATTGTGGTTCACGCTCCACAAATGGTATGATCGTATAATTCACCAAAGAAAATTATTTCTGCCATGTATGGAAACAAATTTACATTACTTTCAAATATTTAACCCAGCAATGATGTTGAATCGTGCAATTGACTGATGCTGGTTCAGAACTTTCTGATACCAATTGATAGCTGGCGTTCGTTCAGTGGTTTATGACACCAACAGACTGTTGGCGCTGGTTCACTGGTTTCTGACATCAATTGCCTGCTATGACTGCTCTGCTGGCGTTGGTTCACTGGTTTCTGACACCAATTGATAGCTGGCGTTGGTTCAGTGGTTTATAACACCACTTGCCTGCTGGCGTTGGTTGTTGGCGTTGGTTCACTGGTTTCTGACACCAATTGGGGTCCTGCCTGTCAGCGACTTGTTCGCTACAGAGTTCTCAGGACTCCCCTACTTTTGCACCGCACGAAATAACAACTCGTGACATTTGCAAAAGGAATGCAATTTATTTAGAGCTGACAATTTAATGGCTCTGCGAGCGTTATGCTTCATTATCATTATACAACATGAATGCAATGAAGTGGTGAGAAATGATGCTAGTAATCACAATCTAAATCTACAGCCTAATATTTGACTATTGCCTAGAAACTATAGCATTTGTCAAGAACACGTCTACTCTCTACCGTCTCCAGTCGGGTCTGTTTACACGCTACACATTGCGTGGACAAGCACGGACGCTGTCCCCTCCGTGCAGTAGCTAGTCTTGCGTGCATGGAGTCCCAAGCACGCTGGCTTGTGAGCTAGAGTAACCGGGCACTTCACGGTTACTCGTAAGGCCAAGCTTCCCAATGGCTTGGGGAAAGCCCTCGCTCACTTGCACGTATTGGCCCCTTGTCTGACACAAATGTGTCTCCTTGTGAGGCTATTTATAGTGCTGGTGTCTCTCCTGTCTGGTGTCTCCCTACTAGACTTGTGTTAACTCTTATCAACTCTCTAAAGCCTTATTGGAGATCCTGACACAGTATTGATTCCCGCCGGATGGGTGCATTGATTTGCACACTTAAGAAGCGACAGGTGAACAGTAGATATCCTCGAATACATAATACAACACACTGACTGGAAACTATATCCACCTACGATTTAGTCATCTCCAAATAGCAACTGTTTGTTGGGGACTGGGGGGGGGGGGGGCGCAGGAGACCGCTGAAATAGTATGGGATATTAATTCGCAGGTATCCGCAGAAGTCGGATGTGTCGGCCTTAACTGCGCAAGAACGCAGCTCTGCTGTAAACAGGCACAACGCAATCACGTCCGAAAAAAAACTCCGGATGAACGAAGAAGAAGAAATTCGCAGGTATTGATTGTCACTCATGTAAACAGAGCATGGAATTAGAGATCACAGTACAGACTTCTTCTTCGTTTAAGCCCATGTCGTATGTCGCTGGTGATCATGTCCGTCCACAGCCTTCTGTCTAACGTAATGCCAATCATATCTGATACTGATGCTCCTCCATGCCATGATGTCAGACTGCCCAGCATGTATATCCTTGGTCTCCCCCTGTCTCTCCTCCCCTCCAGCTTTCTTATTGTGCCAACATGCTTCAGTTTTCCCCTTCTCATGGCACGTCCAAAGAATGTGGACTGTCTTCTTCTGATGCGAGTAACAAGTTCTCTTTGTGAGTTAGCTTCTTTCAAGATGTCTTCACGAGTCTTTCTTTCCGTCCACGGTGTTCTCAGCAAAATATATAAAACCATGCTTAATCAGCTTTCACAAACTACCTAACTTATCTACTAGTTGTCCATGATTTGCTTCCTTACATCAGGATTGGCTGAATATAGCAATAACTAACTATTGTCCTCACTTCGCTTACCAAAGATAAATTGCAGAGAATATTATTCATCTTGTGAAGTGCTACTGTTGCTTGTGCTGTTCTAAATTTAACTTCCTTAATACGTAGTACACACTAAGCAATATAAGGGAGTCTCTGTGCCGAAGTGGTTACGTCGCCGGCTCACGCGCCGAAGGTCGTGGGTTCGATTCAGGGTAAATCCTTCGATTCACAAGTGTAATTTTCTCGGAGACTCCTGAAGTTCGTGCTCTATTCGACTCTTTCGTCAGGCTCCCTTCGGAAAGAGACCGGCAAATGGGATAAAACCCGGTGCAATGAACTCGATCCTCTAGCTGTTTTAAACCTTTTTAAACTAGGGAATATAAAAATTAAAAGTTATATACAAACTGTGATTCGAGCAGACTGCCTCAAAAATTACCTCAGGCCTCGCCGAAGAGAGAAATGCTCATCGCTGCACAGCCAACATGACACTTGGGCCACCTACCGTTTCAAAAATATCAGAATTTTTCAAAATTATCTTATATGTACCCTGACCTCTGTTTCTTTCATTTACTTCTATGAATGCTAATCAATGCCTGCGAATGTTTTTCTCATCAGCAAATAGCGGTATCGATCTCGCTGACAGTTCGTTGACTACAGTGATACTATGACGTCATCTAGCAAGCCAGTCTTGTTATAATTAGCGTGGACAGTCAAAATGAGTAATCTAAATGTTTTCACGGAGGTCAAAATGCAACATTAGTAACTTACGTGTTTTTATGGAAGTCAAAATACAACATTAGTAATTTAAATGTTTTTACGGAGGTCAAGATACAACGTGAGTAATTTAAATGTTTTTTTTTACGGAAGTCAAGATACAACGTTTGTCATTTTAAATGTTTTTGCGAAGGTCAAGTTATTTTCTACACATGAAAAATATAAATGTATTCACGCAGATCAGGACACAAACATAAGTAATCTTAATGTTTTCAGAAAGGTCAAGATAAAAACGACGCGTGTTACAGATATCACAAGAAAACAATCGTCATTCTGTGAACCCGTGATGTCAAGATAAGAAATGAAATATATTAAAACAGGCTCATAACATTGATGAAAACATTAAGAGATTGAAAGCAGAGAGAGAGAGAGAGAGAGAGAGAGAGAGAGAGAGAGAGAGAGAGAGAGAGAGAGAGAGAAGAGAGAGAGAGAGAGAAGAGAGAGAGAGAGAAAGAAGAGGAGGGGAAGAGAGAGGAGGGAGAGAGAGAGAGAGAGAGAGAGAGAGAGAGAGAGAGAGAGAGAGAGAGAGAGAGAGAGAGGGAGAGAAGTTATATGTTGGACAGTTTCTGAAATGGAAAGACACTGGCACAAGAATTAATACAGATTGCTAGAGAACCGGAGTTGTGGAAAAGTATAATTGGTGACGCCAATAGACAAGTTACTTGATAAGTGCGATGATGATGATGATGATGATGATGATGATGATGATGATGATGATGATGATGATGATGATGATGATGATGATGATGATGATGATGATGATGATGATAATTATGATGCCTATTTACTTCTCCTACGTCACCAATATTTAACATCCATGTTTTCTTCAAACCAAATTAGTAAATTATTAATTAAATAAAAGACCCTTTTCCTTGGGTGTATCGAGTACATGGTGGTATCTCCATATTCGTATAGACCAATCGACATTCGCTGGATGACGTGGTCAGCATAGTCCTGGTCGCTTTAGTTTCCAGTACGTTTCCAGAGAACCATTTTTGGCTGGATCGACTTGGGAACCAGATCACATTTATATTCGCCACGGTGAGGATTCGAACATATGTCTACCGTACCAGCAGGAAACCGTTCTAGTAGCTTCACTACCGCGGCTCCGAAACCACGCAACACCGGCTGTTTATTATCTGGACATCTCGGGTTGACGACTGCCAGGTATTCTGCAACAGCCAGAAGTGGACCTAAGAACAAGCGCTCATACCACACACGACTCTGACAGATGGAGCAAATAACATCTGCCCTACAGGCATTCGGTTGAAGAGACATGTCATACAAGAATTGATTCGGGATCCAGTTTATGATCAATACCAGTTGAAAACAACTGATACTATCAAAGTCATAGATTTGTGAATTGTTATATTATCATGTGCCATGCCAATAAGTGTGGGCGGTCATGTTTCGCCATCTCACACGATCACCAGAGTCGTGAATCTGCTCAGTGTTCTTGTCTCGACCATACCACGAGGCCAAGCCATTCAAGTATTTACTTCTCTGCCTTCCTCTTGTTCTTTTCCTCTCAATCTTGCCAGTTGTCACCAAGTTCTCCAGTTTGTTTCGTCTCATAACATGACCAACAATTGTGACTGTCTACGTCTAATTTCTCAAATCAGTTTGCGGTTTTCATGTGTTTCTTGTAGGAGTTGGTCATTGGTTTTTCTGTCTGTCCATGGTATTCTTTGCGTTTTCCTAAGAAACCACATTTCCACCGCCTTCAGACGTTTTTCAGCTTTTCTTATCATTGTCCACGCTTCACATCCATATAAAAGTACAGGTTCTACTTAGCACCTCATCACTAGTTTTCTCATTGCAAATGACATCTTTTTATTTGGTCAGTATGTTTTTCATCTTGCTAAAGGATGCTTTCGCCATGGCGATTCTTGATCTAATCTCTTCAAGGCATCTCCCATCAGATGTTATGACTGTTCCGAGATAATTGAACCGATTCACTTTTTTAAGAATATTTCTTTACAAACCTCCAAAATAACCATGGTGATATCAAAGAAAAAGGTGACATAAAAATGTGGAATGGAAATCTCATCTCATCATCTTCCTCTTGTACATTGCGGTGTCGAGGTGAAGTATAAACTTCGTGAGAGTGCCCGGTTATGGGATTCGTATATCGACATTCCCATGGATTCTGCTATTCCCTCCGTCCAACGTTTACGTGGTCGGCCTCTTCCTCTGTTTCCATCTGGTCTGTACATCATTGCTTGTTGTGGTATGCTGTTGACTGGTAATCTACTTGCATGGCAAAACCATTTGACTTGCTGCTTTCTAATAAAATCTAGTGCTGCTTTTACCCCCACTTTAGTCCTGATTTCTTCATTTCTGATCTTATCTCTTCTTGATACGTTGAGTATTCTTCTCAGGAACCTCATTTCTGTTGTTGTGATTTTTCTTTTTTCTTTTTCTGTCATTGTCCAGGTTTGGCATTGGTAGCACAGAGTTGGTAGGAAGATTGTGTTGTAAAGTGCTTTCTTAGTAGTTATTGATACATGTTTGTTCTTTAGTATTGGTGCCATTTGTCCAATGAGTTGATTTGCCTTATTGCACCTATTTTCGATCTCGTCTTCTGATCTGCCATTTGATGATATTATACTTCCTAGGTACTTGAAACTCTTTACTTGTTTCAAGGGATGTTCGTTTAGGTGAATTGTTGCTGTTTGTTCTTCTTTAGTTATAGTCATTACCTCTGTTTTGCTTGTGCTAATTTTCATGTTATGTTCCCTACACATTTCGTTTAGACTATTCATGTGGTCTTGTAATTCAGCTTCTGATTTTGCTATTAGTGCTTGGTTGTCCGCAAACAGGAGTTCTCTAATGGTTAGATTTGCAGATGGTTCTTCTTCTGTGTTCTCGTCATGCGGTATTCTTGCTGTCTCTGCTTGGCTGGTTTCTTTACATATGTTGTCTATATATGTTATGAACAAGAGAGGGGACAGGACACAACCATTTCGTACTCCAGATCTTATGGTGAAGGGTTCTGAGTGTCCTCCAGTTGCTCTCACTATGCATTCACTGTTGTTGTATAAACTTCTACATAGGTTTGTTAGATGTGTACTCACTCCATATTGTTTAAGGATTTCCCACAGCTTGTTTCTGTCTACCCTATCGAATGCCTTTTCTTGGTCGACAAAGGCTAAGTAGAATGTTTCATTGAATTCGATTGATTTTTCTATAAGTTTTCTAAGAGCAAAAATGGCGTCTGTGCATCCTTTGTTTTTCCTAAATCCAAGTTGCGTTTCGCTTAGCTGGGGTTCTAAAGTAGTTCGTAATCTCTTTTCAAGAATTTTGCAAAATATTTTCCCAGTATGACTCAACAGTGAAATGCCTCTGTATTGTGTGCAGTCTCTTTTGCTGCCTTTGTTTTTCCAAATTGGGATAATTATGGCGTTTCCCCAGTCTCGTGGTGTCTGTTGTTCTACCCAAACATGGTTGAATAGTCTATGTAGCCAAGCTGTTCCTACTTCTCTTGCTGCTTTAATTAGTTCATTTGGTATTTCATCCTGTCCCTGTGATTTGTTCAATGGGGCTAATCTGATGGCTTCTATAATTTCGTCTTTTAGTATGTCTGGTTCTAGTTCTCTTGAATTCCTGTGACATCTGATGGGATGTTGAGAAGTTGTTCGAAATACTGTTTCCATCTTCTTCTTCGTTCATCCGGAGTTTTTTTTCGGATGTGATTGCGTTGTGCCTGTTTACAGCAGAGCTGCGTTCTTGCGCCGTTAGGCCGACACATCCGACTTCTGCGGGCATTTGTTGACCGGGTTAACCTTCCCGGGCGTTTCCATCTTATTAGGATCTGTTTTTGTTCACTTATTGGTTCTCCATTTTCGCTGTTAATTATTTCAGTTGGGTCAAAGGGTTCTCCTCTGGTTCGCATCGCACTTATCTTTTTGTAGAAGTTTCTAGTTGCCTCCTTGTAGTTTTTATTTAGGGTTTCTCCATACTCTTCCCAGTCTTTTTGTTTTTCCCTCTTTACTATTCTACTCACATGTCTTCTCGCTATTCTATATTCTCTTTAATCATATTCCTGTTTGCTCTGCAACCACTTGTTATATTTTTCCTTTTTTTCTTTTACCGCTTCTGCGTTCCACCAACTTGTTATTTTCTTTATCCGTGTTTTGCGTTTTTTCGTGGTTCCGCATGTTATTTTTGCAATATTTAAAATGCTTGATTTGAACATCTCCCATTCTTCTTCCACTGTTTTTCTTTCTGTAGGTAATTTTACAAAGAGTTCAGTTAGTTCTTTCTCATAATTTTCCCTTACTGCCTTGTCTTTGTCTTTAAGGATTTTTAAGTTTACTGATTCGCATGGCATGTATTTTCCTGCTCTTTGTTTTCTTCTTCTGATGGTTCTTATTGTGGCAACGACTGCTTTATGGAAATAGAAGGGAAAATTCTTAACCAAGTGGGTAATTTTAAATACTTGGGGGAATTTGTAAATCAGATGGAAGGTGCACAACAGGGATTCAGAGCAGAATAGGGCAAACAAAAGCTGCATTTCAGAAAATGAAAAGTATCTTATGCAATAAGTCACTATCATTTACTGTAAGAAAAAGGGGTGCTGGAGTGCTATATAGAACCTGTTTTGCTGAATGGCTGTGAATCTTGGAATGTAAATAAACAAATTAGGAAGAACTTGGAAGCAACAGAGATGTGGTTCCTAAGATGAATGTTGCGAATTCCTTGGACTGCCAGAGTAACTAACGACGATTGCATGAAAGAGGCTAATGAAACTAGAACATTATATACAACAATAAGAAAGAGGCAAGCAGCTTTCTTTGGTCATGCGATGAGAAGAGGGGCTTTGGAGAACATCGTTACGACTGGAAAGATCGAGAGGGAAAAGAGACAGAAGTCGACAAAGAGACATGTTGTTGTTTGTCCATCAAGAATGATGATGGCCATTCATTTCATCCAGTGGGGTTGAAAGTATGGAGCTGTGAGTTCTAAAATGGCTGATAAGGCCTATTTTAGCTCGAAATGTTCTTTGACAATGTGGACAAAGAATGCTTGACGTTTCTAGAGGAGGATTTTCTGCAGTGGTTTTTCTGTTCTCTTTTCTTCACAGCTCTTGCAGTCCTGGTTGCCTCACAAGTGACTGCACCCTTGCGTAATGATGTACGCCACGAATTTCGGTCTCTGGCTGCAGTCTCCCAGGTGTCATGATTAATTCCAAAAGCATTCAGTGAGATTTTCAGAGTGTCTTTAAAGCGTTTCCTCTGGCCGCCTTGGGAGCGTTTACCACAACGCAACTCGCCGTAAAAAATTCGTTTAGGGAGCCTGTGATCTGGCATGCGAGTCAAGTGACCAGCCCAGCGAATCTGATTCTTCATTAGTAGAGTGTGGATACTGGGCATGGACGCTCTTTCTAGGACTTCAGTGTCTGGGATCTTGTCTTGCCATTTAATCTTCAGTAACTTCCTAAGGCAGACTGTGTGGAAGTGGTTTAATTTCCTAGCGTGTCGCTGATAAACAGTCCAGGTTTCACAAGCATATAGCAGTGTGGATAATACAACTGCTTTGTAGACTTTCAGCTTTGTTTGCAGGCTTATTCCATTTCTGTCCCATACATTCTTGTACAGTCTGCCAAAGGCCGCGCTGGCCTTGGAGATTCTTGCATTCACTTCATCATCAATTGTGGCAGCTTGTGACACAGTGCTGCCAAGATAGGTGAATTTGTCCACAACACTTAGACTATGACCATTCACTTTGATATTCGGCACAGTGTGATTATTCCCTGGAGCTGGCTGGTACATAACTACAGTTTTCTCCAAATTGATATTGAGCCCAAACTTGGCACAAGCATGTGAGAAAGCTGAAACATTATGTTGCATGTCCGCCTCTGAGTTGGCGTATAGAGCACACTCATCAGCAAACAGGAGCTCTCTGACGGTGTCGCTGTCAATTGTGGTTTTAGCTTTCAGCCTTCTGAGATTGAATAACTTTCCATCCATGCGGTAGTTGATGTCTATTCCAATGTCGTAGTTCTCCAAGGCATTCGTCAACATAGCTGAAAACATGAGGCTGAACAGTGTTGGTGCCAGGACACATCCTTGTTTCACTCCATTGGTGACAGGAAAGGGTTCAGACAGTTCACCATTTTCCTGTACTCTTGCCTGCATGGCATCATGAAATAGCCGCACTATGTGGACAAACTTTAGTGGACAGCCATATTTTGCCATAATCTTCCACAGTCGACAAAGAGAACTGATGCTGGCTTGATTGAGACGGTGGCATGGTGGAGGTGGAATATCAGCACCAGAGTTGAGCCAGAACCCCAAAGACCGAGATATGTGAAGAGACATCAACGCCTACGCTAGCCGACATGGCACTTGAATGATGATGATGATGATGATGACGGTGGGCGTTGGCCAAGGGGGAACACTCTAACCACAGTAAGGGAGATCATTCAGACGTCATTGCAAAGATGTTGCTGTTCGTAATTACATCTTTCCAGGGAAGTACACCAGTACATTTATTTTACAAGTTTTTCCATGATGAAGTGCCTTCGGGAGCACAATATTCATCCCTGAACACACCTCTAGATCCAAAAGAATATCGGAAAGCCAGGAAAAGTAAACTTCAACGTGTCGTAGAACGACTGCATTCTATGTATCAATTCTATGCTGCGACCAACGCAAAAACCACGGAGGCTGAGATGCAGCTTTTAAATAGCGATGCTATTGCCCCAGAATTTGAAACTGGGCATTTTAGGCTGCTTAAGAATGATCCGTTTCCAGAGGACATGCGTGTGATATGGACAGCTGTAAACGGTGTTGGAGTAGCCTTCGTTTGTTATGATTATGACAATAGAGTTCAAGGGGAAATAACACTGCGTGTGTTGGTTCGAAAGCTTCACGAATGTAAGTGTATTTTACAGCCAAGTGAAATTACCAACAAGCCTGAGAAAGTTGATATTCTGCTAAACAAATTCGTGCCTCATGGCCACACTTTGTTTATGAATCATACACTGATAAGACAGCTGGAGAAGGAATGTGAGGCACTTTTCAAAGTTATTGGAAATTAGGGGAATGGTGAGTCACAGAAAGATCATAAATTAACATTTGCTGTTGGTGTTAGTGTATGGCTTACAAGGATCAAGTCATACATCAGATTGTGAATGAGTAGCATGAAAATGTTTAAACTAGGCACTTTCAAAATTCCTCATATTTGCCCTGAATGTGTGAAGTATGGATTTGTTTTTTCAACAAGTTTTCCCGCTATAGAACCTGGTGCAACATACTCTGCAACTACTGCTCCGACAATTTATTGGAACTGTGAAGCCATGGTTGTAATATCTTCCTGATGTTAAAGGAGAAAATGCCTACAGAAGGAAATGGAACGAGCGTTTTGTGATGTCTGCCTTTAAAACCTGATATAGACAGTTTAATGTGACTTCTGAAATGATGCTGATCTGCCATGACCTAGGGACCATCCTCAGAGTGTAAAAACAGAAAAGCAGCAAGAGTGAAGAAAATAATTGAACGGGATCAAGCAGTGACAATTCTAGAGATAAGTAGTGCAGTAAGTCTGACTGAAAGAACAGTAGAATTTTACACAACAGACTGAACATGAGAAGTATGTGCCTGTTGGGTTCCGGAGCTGTTGACATGTGAACAGAAGCAAACGAGATTTAATTGCTGTCTTGCTCAAAATGTGTCCGAATACATTTTAACAACAACAGTGACAGTAGATGAGACTTTGGTTCACCATTATGACCCACAATCCAAAATGTCCTGCTTGCAAGTGGAAACCCCAGCTCCCCAACACCTTTCAAGCTGAGAGTATGCACATCTTCAGGAAAAGTCATGCTGAGTTTTTTTCGGGGGCAGCAGAGGTGTCCTATTGAAAGATTATGTGCCTTGGAGTAACACAGTTAATGGACTCTACTGTAAAGATCTTCTTACCCCAAAACAACCAATGCTGTGACCAGAATATGAGATAGCACAGAATCACGATTTTCATTTGCTTCATGACAATGCACCCTCTCACAAAGCAAGGCTTGTGCAACCAGCAGTCAAAGATGTGAATATTGAAATTCTTAAACACCTACCTTATTCTCTCATCTCTGAATTTGGCTGTATGGTGTTTTTTTCTTATCCTGAATCTTTAAAAAACAGCTCTAGGGAAATAATTCTCACAGTGCTGAAAGTCAAACTGGCATTTGATAACTGGTTAAGTTAGGAAAATAGCTTTTTCTGTTGTCAATTTTGTTGATGGCTTATTTGAATAGGAATAAAAACCACATAACATTTCAGATTTTTTTGACATTCCTTTCATAGTTTGGGTAATGACTTATGATTGGTCCATTGTACAGTGAGAGGGATATGGACAATAGTTAATATTAATGTTGGAAATGTATTGACAATAGTTAATGATAGTATCACACATCTACTGTCCAGCCCATGCCTGTGTAGATGAAAATAGAAAGGCTGGTTTACTTACTTCCAGGGCACATCAACAGAGAATGAGGTTGAGCAAGAGAGACATGATATTGTCTATACATTATTGCCTTTTGCACAAGGAAACACAGATCAATGGCTTTATGTAGCTAATAGAATCAGGCACTAGCGGGAAGAATCATGGTAGAGGCTGAAGCATTGATATGCATAACAAACTTAGCCACTGGAACTATAATTATCCATACTCTTTGACATCTTCCAAGGAAGATAGAGCACTTATGGATATGTGCCAAGTTTTGGGTGACAATTTCTACAGGGTGTTTGTAAAGTCTCACTACACTTTGTATGTAGAACAAATTTGTAAAAACTTCTTTCTTCCATTGATATAACCATTCTGTTTGGAGTGCACAGAATTACCCCAACAGACAACAGCCATTCACTGCTTATTGCTTCACGATGGACTGGAGCACAGTTTTTATTACATCATTCATTCATTCAGTAGCATGTCTGCAGAACCTCGCTCTCATAACAACCTTCCAGAAAACCTCTTGATCATAAGCAAGATGCCCCGCATCCGATACACGCATCTGGAGATCATCCACCACATCCTGCACCCATCTTCTCTTTGGCTTTCTTCTTCCTCTCTTTCCAGGCATATACCCCTCCATTATTGTTCTCTCCAAACTTTCGTGACGTTTCAAGTAACCAAAATATTTCAATTTTCTTTGTTTTATCATCTTTAATAGCCAGCCTTCTTCAATATTCAGCTCTTGAAGTATGGATGCATTTGTTCTTTTCTTTACCCAAGATATTCTTAGAACTCGTCTATAACATTTATATTCAAAGGCATTTATGCGGTGTTCAGCTTATTTATTAAGTGTCCAGTTCTCACAGGTGTATATTGCAATGGGAAAGATGCATGCTCTTAAAAATCTAATTTTTGTAGTTCTGTCTGTCCCACTCCATAATTTATTCAGTTGTTTTAGTCTTTGTAGAGCAACTGATAGTTGTCGTTTATTTTCTTTCATTGTGTCACTGTTGTTGGTAATCAGTGACCCAAGATATTCAAAATTGTTATGGCATCATGTACTTTATTTTTCAAATTTATTCTACATACAAAGTGTAGTGAGACTTTACAAACACCTGGTAATTTATGAGTAACACATGTATGTATAGTCTAAGATTGCTAGCTGTCATTACAGATTATTACACATGTTACACTTTATAAAATAAATAGACGTTAGTTAACAGTAGCATGACATATGAAAAACAGCTAGCAATTATTAGCTTATTTTTAACATATTATGGTAAGGGAAGACATCAAAGATTGCTGGCATTGTGAAATTATTGTGTACTTATTACAGTACCTGAAGATATAAAGCATATCTGTCTGTGTGAAAGTCTTATTTTTATATTGTAGTAAAAGATGGCTGGTCTCCATGGCAAAAGGACTGCGGACGCAGTTCGTAATCCCGTATACCTGTGTTTGAAACATAGCTGTGCGCGATTTGGCAGCAGACCATGTTGCTTGATTTTGCATGGGTATTGGTGCCGGTCATTCAGAGAGCAATGGCAAACTACTGAACATAAACTTGCCAAGAGATCACAGGGGCAGAAATGCTGGTGTTGACTGTGATGTAAAAAATAAAGTAAAAGATGATGAAAGATTGCTACTTTGTGAATGTTTTGTGCGTTAATTAAAATATGAGAGGACATGTAAGATTGCTGTATTGTGAATGCCTTATGTATATATTACAGAAAGAGTGCTTCTACTAAAGCAGTTGCATGCATAATACTGCAACAGTATAGATTATTTGGAAATTAGAGAGCATGAGAATGAAAGAGTTAACACTTTGTGTTATTTTATGTTATTTAAGCGTATGAATCTAAGACTTTCATATATAATTATTGCATGTCCTTTGCAGGACTTTATGGTGCCCTAACCCCTGGTTGATTTACAAGGCAATTTTACATACAGTAATTTGCCATTTCTTTCTGAATGAGATGTCAACATTGAAGTCCAGATTAATAGCAGATGGTTTTGAAATAATGATTTACATTATTCATATTGTATTTGACACTAGTTTACATATTTAGGATCAGAGGTAAATAGCAAATTATCCCTAGACCAGGAAATCAACATCAGGATTGGTAAGGCAGCAACAACAATGAACAGGTTAACAAAAGGAGTCTGGGAGAACAGGAAGCTTACTGCAAAAACAAAAATCCTTGTCTACCAAGCCTGTGTCCTTAGTACTCTTCTTTATGGCAGTGAAGCCTGGTCAACTTACTCACACCAAGAGAAACATTTAAACAGCTTTCATATGCGGTGTCTGCGAAGAATACTTGGTATTAAGTGGCAAGACAAAATCACAAATACTGAAGTATTGGAAAGATCAGGTTGTGTGACGGTTTGTTCCATGCTCAGTCTTCGTAGACTTAGATGGATAGGACACGTTAGGAGGATGGATGATGGTAGAATACCAAAGGACATCTTTTTTGGTGAATTACAGATGGGTAAGAGATCTCAGGGTCGGCCTCTACTACGATACAAAGATGTGTGTAAGCGGGACATGATTGATACAGGCATTGATAATGCACATTGGGAGCAAGTCGCCGCCGAACGTGTTGCATGGAGGGCAAATATCAGAAATGGAATAAAGACAAAGGAGAAAATGATTGCAGATAGGTCACACACTGAGGCCGTGAGACGTAAGATGGTACGTGATGGTGAAAATGATGATGTGTTCACATGCATCCATTATGGACAAAAATCTACAACATGAATTGGTCTGATCAGTCACATTCGCTACCGCCATGGGTTGTAGTTATTATGCTTTTTTTATAGCACAATGTAACAAACTATGGTCTGTCAAGACGGCAAGGTGAAAATGAATTGTATTGGATGTACACTTAAGTATCTTTTGACTACTGGTATGCCTAATTATATATTCTACTATTTGTTTATCATGGCTTGTCTGTTGCTTTCTAGCCTGCTTGAACAGCAATGGTTATAACTGAGGTGATTAATCAAAGTTTAACAATAATGTAAACATATGGTTTTTTTTTTGGCGCTCGCTTTCAACTCAAGCATATTCCATACACTCTATTTATATTAGTGATGGACTGAATTTTGCATGTGGATTTGCTTTCCCCAAAGTGTTCCTTGCCAACAGGCGAACCCATCCGACTTCAGAGGTACTTGTAATTAACGTCCCCAAGTCAAGGACAACAGGTCAACATTTTAGTCCAGCTGTCCGGTGTAGGGGTTGAACCCCTAACCTTGGCATCAGCACAACGGATGTTTAAGAACACACTTAATTATCCATTCGGCCATGCTGACCTGCAGGTTTTTATTGTTATTTTGCTTCTAACATTTTCAAAACAGTGTTTCCCCTTAGTGAATTTAAACATAAAAGCTACAAACGATAGCCACTGGCTATAAAATTCCAACCTCGGCCATCTCTCAACACGATTTCGGAAATACTCTGAGGTCGAAACAATTAGGCATATACATCCGAAGTTATACAGACAGAGAGAATTCATTGTGTTTGTGAATACTGTGGGGATAACAAAAGCTCTAAAATCGAACAGTATCAATGATTATGTTTGTTATGTATTTCAGCCAAAACCTATTCACTTCATATGACTTACAGGGTGTATTTTAATGACTGTGCAGTGTTTGAAAATATTGCCAGTCCAAGTTTTGTATTCACCCTCTGTAAAGTTCATGCAACATAATAGGTCAATACAAAACTTGGACCGGCAATATTTTCAAACACTGCACAGTCATTAAAAATACACCCTGTATATCTCAGCTGTATGCACCTGGCGAGATGCAGTGAAATATGCCAGGCAATAAATTGTGCAACCTATTTTTTGTGGCTGTTGTGTTGAATTTCTAAATTTTTCTTGATGTGGTTTGTCTGGAGCAGACTTTCCAGTTCTCCCAGTCATCTGATATTTTGATGAAGTTGATGTTGCTTATGTTATTGTTTGTTGCCCAGCTGTTTAAGCTGTCAACTTTGTGTTTTATTTGTCTTTCTTGCCAAATATTTCCCTACAATGTCTCTTCAGTTGATAAGCTGCATACATTTCATCTTTCCCTTGTGGTTTTGATAAATGATCATGTAACACCTGCATGTGTCAGTACAGTATATCATATGTCATATGTCAGTATATCAGTATTTGTTTTCTTATCTGTCCATGAGGGAGTCTCCAGGGCGAAATGGTTATGCCACCTGACTTATGCTCCAAATGTTGTGGGTTCGCTTCCGGTCTAAGTCGTTCATTTTACAAGTACAATTTTCTTGGAGACTCCTGATTCTTGTGCCTTTTAAAGCTCTTGTTTATCTGTCTATGATAATCTCAGCATCCTTCTCAAAAACAACTGTATTGTCTCGTTTCTTCATCAGTTTAACTCATTGTTCATAATTTATTTTTGGCGCTTGCTCACTTTGAACTCAAGCGTAGTCCATACACACTACTTCTAGTAGCACTGGCCTGATTTTTGCGCGTGGAATAGTTTTCCTTGTTACCAGTGTCCCTTGCCATGAAGTGAATCCACTCCGACTTAAGAGGTGTTTGCAATTTACATCCCCAAGTCAAGAATAAGAAGTCACCATTTTAATCAAGCTGACTGATGTAGGGGTTGAACCCCTTACCTTGGCTTTAGCACAGCGGATGTTTAAGAATGAACTCTCTTATCCATTTGCCCTTGCAGACCTCCATTGCCCATACTATGTTATTCACTATGTCAATCATGTCTCCATCAGCACTTGTGTCATAAAAGTGTACTGCTGTAAACGTTTCTGCTGGTATCCTTGTTGAGATATGTGCGTTGTCAGCACCTGCTATCACAGGCATTCTAGGATACTTCTCTCGCACCACACAAAAGACTTGCTAGTCGTACGAGAGGAATTGGTTACACATTTTATTGCCACTGGCTCTTTGCATCACATCAATGTACAACAAACAGTCACTAACAAATCACACAAGAATAAATGCACAGAACTTCCTATCACTAGTTGTTTCCTAACCCTATCGCTAATCTATCTACTAGGCTAACGAAACAAGCATCGCTAAGCGATGTTATCACTATGAAGTCTGTGTCCCGTCTGATTCTACTCCGCGTGCTGTTTACACAGTACGCGGAAGGACTTGGGGCGCTCTACGGCTTTTGCGTGCTGCCTCATTCAGCACGCTCGAGTAGTGGCCTTTCTTGAGTTACACTCTAGTTTCCGTTGCCGTGATCATGCCGTGACCAGAGTGCTAACTCTCTGGTTGACACCTCCGTGTCTCATGAGAGAACTAATTACTAGTTCCCCTTCCTATCACCTACCCTGCCCTCATGTAGGGGCACTGAGTTACCTCTAATCTACTTGAGGTAGACCACTCATTCAGGGTGGTCTTCCTCCTCTATCCTTGAGTCTTTGACACACACCCTCCCCTCCTGTGTTGCATTACAAATTTTGACTCATGGTTGTGACGCAAGAGGTTTCTAAAAATTAGTGTGTCTAATTTTTGTCAAAGACTACTGATAACTTGGTTCTGGGTATCCCAATAGACCTCTACTGACTATTGTCACAGTGTAGTATCACTTTACTTGGCTACTGCTGATCGCCACACACTTGTCAGGTTGGCGTGAGCCCTCTTCTCAATCGCAATATTATATAAATAGAGGTTTGTCTGAACCGGACCGTTGTCTTATAAGACCTGCCCTCAAATAGTAAATTAACTTACTACCCATACAAAGTTGACTTTCTTAGGGTCAACACATGAATTGCTTCATGTCCCCCATATAATATTAAACAACCCTTGCACAAGCTGTGTGCGACAGGCTTTACCTATCTCGCTTCCGCGTGTAAAGTTATCTTTCACTGTTAAGTTAGTGTTTCGTTGTCTATTGTGTCCCCTGACCCGAAGTTATATCCCTTAGTTCTAAAAAATGTATGTACTTTACATGTGTGTTTTCCTGGTTGTTTGCGTGTTTGGATCTAACTAATAATATAATGTAACTTCTAACATGTGTGTCTGTCTATAAATATGTATGCAAGTTAGTTTTCAAGTGCCATAATTCGGTTAAATGTGGCCACAAACAAGTGTATAATACTAATTCGTGACTACAGTTTCCGTCATATGAGACTTAAAATACTTTATCTAAGTTTTAATCTAAACTACACACAAAACTTTTGAGACAGCACATTACAATATTGAAAACAAACGCTTGACGCAGACAAATAATAAAAAGTTGCGCTGAGTGGCAGAAAAAATCCGCTGGCTGCCTTCACTCTCCATTGTATATTTACCATTTTCTCTCACTTTCACACTTCTGTCACACATCTTTTATTCTCACAATTATTTAAAAACCTTGAAGTGACACTGTACAAGTTTAGCTCAGTTTGAAAAGAGTTGAGCTTCATGACTGTGCTTAAGTTACTGCACGAGTCATGTATTTACAAAATATTTACATGGATGAAATAGGGTTGATAGTCTGTACCCTGATATTATAAACCACTATATTCTATATAAATACTAATACTAATTCTCTAACTGTCTATTTTCTATTTTGTTGCACAAAATTAACCTAATTTAAGGGAAGTAATCTAAATATCTAAAAAAAATAAAATGATGTGAGATGAGTTATGTATCTTTATGAAATGGGTAATGCTAAATGAAAAAAAAAAATTCTAAATAATGTTTTTTAATGTTTAAATGAACAAATATAATGGATATTTTTATTCTACATGATCTAAATGATGTATGTTCATAAGTATAATCTTTTTATCCTATAAAATATAACCTAATTTTAGTCCTAAATGATAAGGTTGTTAAAGTGTTCATAAAGATGGAATGAAATAAAATGAAATTAAATGACTACATGGTGTTGTTCCTATCTTAATATGTTTATACTAATCGTTAATTCGCTGTTATTAAGTTTAAATAGGACTTTAGTTTTATGCTAAGTAAGTGGGTAAATTAATGATTTATCTAAACTACAAAAAAATCTATTCTATTTCTAAATCTAATGTAACTCTTTATTAAAGTAACTAATCTAACTATAATTTACCACTATCTTAACCGTTATATTACATATCACAATAAGTATATATACATGATGTCTATTTACCTCAGGTTAGTGGTTGCCATAACGTATAGAAATTGCTTTCGTTGGCATAGTTTATATCTACACACTTATCCTGGGTATGCTATCTACACTACACAGTCATACTTGTGTCCTGTGGGTATTCTTACACTCGTTGAGTCCGCTGGTGTCGTAGACAAGTATCTTCGTGTCTGTTATTTCACAATGTTCTGACACTGTTCTGATATGAGTAACACAGGTGATTCACCGGAGCACAAATGGAGCATAGTAAGTAACGAGCTGTCTATGTACACACAGGTGATTTCTTGGCGCACAGTTGTCATTCTGCTGTCTACGGACACATGGTAGTTCACTGTTCTTAGCACACAGTTCTGATCCTGATGTCTATGTACACAATAGTATATTCTACACAGGATACGTTAAGTGTATAGTAAATGAACATTTCTTAACTACCTATTCGTGTGGAATATCAGGTATTTCTACCTCAGATGGTCGACTCAGGGTATCAGCAAGGATGTTGTCCCTACCCTTAATATGCTCTATACTAAAAGTATAATTCTGTAATATTAACGACCACCTGTAGATGCGGCCATTCCGATGTACCCCACTTTGTATGACCGTGATCGGGGAGTTGTCAGTCTGGACCACAAAGTGATTACCCGCCAAAAATCGATGCAACTTCCTCACCGAATAGATGACGCTTAGGGCTTCCAACTCTGATATGGAATATCTGGACTCAGCCGGTGTGATCTTGCGGCTCACGTAGCAAATCGGATGGAAGATGCCATCATAAAACTGGCCTAGTACTGCAGCGATGGAAATCCTGCTGGCATCTGTCCTAAGATAATAAACGAGCCTAGGATTAGGCAAGCGGAGGATTGGTACATTACTACATAGAATTTTCAATTTTGACAATGCAGAAATTAATAATGCATCTTTGACATCCAATTTTACTGAAGCTTTTAAAATATTTGAAAATACCCTTGTAATTTCAGCTAAGTTCGGTATGAACTTGCTATAATAATTTACTAAACCCAAAAGACTCCTGACCTGCTTCTTTGTTGTAGGCATGGTCAGGTTCATAATTTTGGTAATAATTCTATTGTCAGTTTTCAGTTGTCCTTGTGAAATGACATGACCCAAAAAATCAATTTCTTGTAGGCCCAATTCGACTTTGCTCGGTTTGACAGTGAGACCGAAGAGTCGCAACCTATCGAAGACATGTCTTAGTTTCAGTAAGTGTGTTGTCCAGTCCTCTGTATGGACACAAATATCATCTATATAGGTCACTGTATTCGTCACTCCATGTAGTAGATCTCTAGTTAAGCGTACGAAGGTGGCAGGAGCATTACGAAGTCCGAAAGGAAGAAATCACCACTCGTAAAGACCTAGAGGTGTTGAGAATGCAGTAAGATGGATAGATTGAGTCTGCATAGGGACCTGCCAATATCCCTTAGTAAGGTCTAATTTAAAAAAGATTTTGGAGGTGGACATATCAAGAATAAGATCTTCGCAGGAAGGAATTGGTTCTGTGTCGATCTTAGTGACATTGTTGAGTTTTCTATAGTCCACACAAAGACGAATGGTGGAGTCTTTTTTCTTAACCAGGACGATTGGAAAGGAGTACTCAGATGTAGATTCTTGAATGATTCCACTAGCTTCTAAATTCAGAATTTCCTTACTTAGATTTTCTCTATAGCTAAGTGGGATAGAGTACGGCCTGCATTTGATAGGCTTTGAGTCCGAAAGAAGGATGGAGTGCTCGATCCTGTCTGTCCTACCTGGAATGTCGGAAAATATGTCCTTATATTCAGTCACTAATTCTATTATCTGTCGTCGTTGTTCTTCTGTCAGTCCCGTTTCTAATTGTATGCAATCTAATGTAGCAGTCTTGTCTACAATTGGAACAGGTAGTTCCATCCCGTCGTCGTCTACCTGATTCAGTACGGTTGTGGTGCTAAGTGCGTTTTCTGTAATCTCACTAAGTGTATGCATCTCGTCGGATTTGCCAGTCTCGCTAACTAGTGTAGTTGCGTTGTGTACGTCTGTCGTCTCATCCATAGGTGTGGGTGCAATGTGTTCGTCTGTCACTAATTCTGTCTCTTGTCGTGAAAAGTAGGGTTTCAACATGTTGATATGAAATATCTTTAAGTGTCCGTTTATCGATATTTCATAATCGACATCCGAAATTTTTCGTACTGATAGTTAGATCTAAGGTCAGTTGGTATAGATTCTATTACTTTAAGGGGCTCCCCACTTAAGTTCTTCATGTAGATCATGGCCCACATATCGATTGGTACTTGGTGGTATTTAAATTGGTATTCGACATTTTCTGTCCAGGCTGATATGGAATCTTCTTTACAAAAGGGCTTGATAATGTTTTTGTACTTATTAAATTTATTTTCTTCTTGCTGACTTTTTAGTTTTGTAGCGGAGATCTCTAAGTGTGAATCTACATCCATACCTTTCATCTTTAACTGTGTCTCTGATTCTACCTGTATTTGTTTTTCTTTCACTCTTGCCATTTCATCTATCTCTTTTTGCTTTACTTCTTTCTCCTGATCTAATTGTTTTGCTTTAATTCTCTATCCTGTTCTAATTGTCTTTGCTTAATCTCCTTATCTTGTTCTAATTGCTTATGTTTTATTTCTAAGTCCTTTTGTTTTGTTATCTCAGCTAGTTCCATCTGGTGTTGTCTTTCTCGTGCACGTTCATCTCTCTCAGCATCTTTTGCTTCCCTAAATTTTTGATCAGCATATTGTTGTAAGTCCTTTCCTGTGTATTCTAATTCCTTGCCTGCTTTTATGAAATCAGCTAATGTTGCCATGTTGTTTGGTAATTAGCTAGAGTTGATAGGCACTCCAATATTTATTCACTTATTTGTATTAGATATGTTATGATTTTAAATTTGAGTACACAAAATTGTACTCTTAGTTTATAACCTGAAAAACAGATCACCAAAAATATGCTAATACATCACACGCTGAAAAAGAGATGCATTATTAATAATATTGCATGCAAAATCATTTGGGTATACTCATCTTAACTTTCCAGATCATTCATGTACACTCGTTTGGCACTTCAAGTTCAATCGTCTGCCAATACCACACACAGCTCGAGTTATGCTTATGCTCAGCTGTTGTTCTCCCTGTTTATCAAGAGCATCAACAATTAACCACTTGTAAACGATATATAAATGTAGACAATTTTTACAATTACAAGCCCCAGGAAAATATAATGTGGTTTAATTAATATTAAATGTCACTGTCCTGTCTTCGTTCTAACGTCTTTTGCCTTCCTTAACTCTAGCTGTTTAATTTATGGAAGTGTTGTGCAGACTGCGTCACATTTGCATAGCAAAAGTAGTGCCATCGCGACGGCAAGAAATAGAAACAGTATATAAATAAATAAATAAATGCTTTGAAATAAATATAAAGATAATAATAATGTTGAAATAAATAAATATATTCAATAAATAACTAATATAAACAAATAATATTTGATATAAGTCAACGATTCAGGCGAGCAGCCGCTTTGCGATTGTAAACAATCAGTCGCTGACTGCAAATGGCGTAACACAGCTGTTTGTCAGCCGCGATACGTCAGAGGCGCAGCGCTATTTTTAGATTGGAAAAATCGATTTTGTTCTCGGCTCAGTTTTGTGTATCGCTCCGCCATGAATCATATTTGACAAATACTAGTAAATAAATACGTAATTAAAGAAATACATGATACAAAAGCATAACAATAATACTTACAAATAAGAAGAGAACATGTTCATAAGCACAAAATAATTCAATACGCATAAATAAACATAACTTGGTCACGATGGGCACAGCTCGCACTTTGCACTGTCTGCACACGCCATTGTCACTAACGTAAATTAAACCCTGTGATTATCTAGCCGTAATACTAATTTAGAGCCGTGGGTGAGTGTTTTAGCTTGAACAATTGTCCAAGCCACACTTCTGACACCACTTTATCCTAGCCTGTCAGCAACCGCTATCACAGGCATTCTAGGATACTTCTCTCGCACCACACAAAAGACTTGCTAGTCGTACGAGAGGAATTGGTTACACATTTTATTGCCACTGGCTCTTTGCATCACATCAATGTACAACAAACAGTCGCTAACAAATCACACAAGAATAAATGCACAGAACTTCCTATCACTAGTCGTTTCCTAACCCTATCGCTAATCTATCTACTAGGCTAACGAAACAAGCATCGCTAAGCGATGTTATCACTATGAAGTCTGTGTCCCGTCTCATTCTACTCCGCGTGCTGTTTACACAGTACGCGGAAGGACTTGGGGCGCACTACGGCTTTTGCGTGCGGCCTCATTCAGCACGCTCGAGTAGTGGCCTTTCTTGAGTTACACTCTAGTTTCACGTTGCCGTGATCATGCCGTGACCAGAGTGCTAACTCTCTGGTTGACACCTCCGTGTCTCATGAGAGAACTAATTACTAGTTCCCCTTCCTATCACCTACCCTGCCCTCATGTAGGAGCACTGAGTTACCTCTAATCTACTTGAGGTAGACCACTCATTCAGGGTGGTCTTCCTCCTCTATCCTTGAGTCTGTGACATGCGTGTGTGGGAGGTATGTAGATGAAACCTTCAATGACAACACTAACAGTAGACTTCTCAGTTCACACACACACCCAACAGTACAGCTCTCTGTCTGAAGGTAAACAGCACACATACGATATCAGAAACTGAAACACATCGATTCTTTTGCCACCGATTTGAGCAGCACACTGAAAACGCGAGTCATGAATAAACAAGCACAGTTGTATATTACCGTCTACTTGCACACCAATCCTAGAAGCTGGGGACCCGGTGACATTCGCATTGGTAGTCCCTGTTCCTACTTACAGCGCCCCAGATGAGGGACGGTTCCTTCAATGTCTCAGTATTGGATCAAGTCTTTCCTTCTGCAGCATTGACACATTAACTCTCAAACAATGCTCTCGCGTCTGGACAGGCTTATGTGATGTCTCTTTAAACGTAGATCATACGTCACTGTATGATGATCAGATGATTGTTGACACTAAGTTCTTTGTTTTATCCTCCACCTCAAAAGAAACACATGGTCAGGTACATTAGTACCTTAATGATCAAGTAAAGGGTTATGGGTAGTCTTCCCATACTGGGTTATAATATATTAATGTCAGATGTAGCAAACTTTGCAACATGTAGCAAATGATTGTTGGATGAGTTGGTTTGAGGGCCTATACTAAGACTCCAGTGAGGATACAGAGAAGAAGAAGACTATCAAGACATGACACAAGACTGTCAAGAATGTTACCATGCTGTCTTCCTCTGTCTCTCTTTCCATAAATCTTTTCAGTTGTCACAACTTATTTCAGTTTTAGCCCTTACAGGACGTTACAGTCAACACCAGCATTTTTCAGCTGCTGTTGATGTATTAGGCAAGTTTTACGTTCAGTAGTTTACAGGCAAGTTTTACGTTCAGTAGTTTACCATTGCTTTCTGAACGACCGGCTCACATACCTCCAGCACGGTTACCAGCATGGCGCGCACCGCTGCCGATTCTCGCAGCTGCTGTTTTCCCCACGTGGATATACGGGATTACGAACAATGTTGTTAATCCCCAGGCTAGAGAGGCCTGCACAGTTCTCGGCGACTGCACTAGCCATGCGGCCTTATTTCCTTAGGCTCAAGGGACCCCCCCCCCCCCCTCCCTGTCCTACACCGCAAGGTACTATAGGCAGTAAATGACAGTTGTTGTTGTTTTTTTTTTGACAGTCTTCTCATACATGTGGCCCAAAATTGAAGACTGCCTCTTTCTGATGTTTGTGATAAGTTCTCTTTGCGATTTGGCTTCCTCCAAATGTCCAGATTTCTCACCTTGGCTGTCCAACGAATGTTCAACATTCTTCTATAAAAACACATCTTCAAACCCTCTGTAACGTGCGTGTGTTTATGCAAAACTGGGGTGAATGGACGAATTAAGAATTTTACAATACTATCAAGGACGAGACAGGAACACTGGAGCTGATCCACGACTCTTGTGATCGAGTGAAATGGCGAGTCATGACCGCCCACGCTTTCCGGCATGGCACATGATTGATTGATTGATTGATCAAGGTAAACTGGGTCAGAGAAGAATATTCGGATGTTAGGTCAGAAAGGTGGAGGTAAGAATTCCAAAACAAAGGTGGGCCCGAAACACAATGGAGGGCATATCACGGAGATGTCAGTCTAAGTCACGAAGGCACAGAGAAAACGTGATAGTAGACTAAGGGACAAAGGGAAACTCAGAAATGTTATGTTGGAGGTATTTAGATCGGGGTCAAAGGGGTTAAATTATGTTTCTTAGGAGGTCCCGGGAAGAGTGAATAAAAGAGAAGTCTGGGCAAATTGGGGGGGGGGGGGGGGGGGGGGGGGGGGTTTGTGGCGGAGTTAGGGACAACCCGCCTGGTGGTTTTCAGGCAGTGAAGTTGAATTCTGAGGCGAAGTGAGAGAGATTTAGCGAGAGCATTCAGTCTGAGGCTAATCGAGGGAGTCATAGCCAAACAGTGGAGTTCTGAGTTCTGGACCAGCGAATGGAGCTGAGTCCAGAGAGAGGAGACTCGGGGGTGGTTAGATTCACGGACGGAGAAGAGTCCGTAATAGCGTATTGTGCGAAGCCAGTAGACGGCAATTGTGTGGTCGCAGGAGCTTACTGTGTTATATTCTAATCTGAGTGTGTTGGACATGCGCTTATACAATCTAGATAGATTTCACTGTTGTAGTTTCCTGAAGAGTGTTATAACATCGAGTTTATTTCGAATTAAAATATTATGTGCGCAGGCTCGTGTTCTATATTGATTCATCGTTGTTGATGCAGTCGTCTGACACAATATTCACACTGACATCCTTTAGACACAACCACAGCCACTTCTATTTGTCAATCGCCTTGTGACACTCCCCATGGACTTTTTCGCTTTCCGTATAATATATAGCCTATAGGATAGTTGAACAGGATATTGAAAACAAAAGTAAATTAATGTAAACAATTAAAGAAAGAAAAAACGTTTAGAGTAGCTTTACAAAATCATCATCATCGTGTGCTTTGTCGATACGTGGGGGAAGTCATGTATCGCGATCTTACACGATCATCAGAGTCGTGGATCAGCTCCGTGTTCTTGTCTCGACCATGCCATATGGCCAAGCCATCCAAATATTTACCTCTCTGCCTTTCCCTTGTTCTTTCCTCCCAATCTTGCCAGTTGTCACCAAGTTCTCCAGTTTATTTCTTCTGATAACATGTCCAAACAATACAGTTACAAAAATCATGACATTACGACGACAAGCCTTCATCCCCAAACCAAGACAAGAAAACGCAGACAACGTAGATGACGCTGCAGTGACTACATTATGACATTATATAATAGATTCGTATGAGCTAAATATAAGCACAATTAACTAACATATGTGGTACTTAACCCAGAATATCCCCTCTGCTGTGTGTCCACCGTGACGAGGTAGAGGGGCTTGTGCGTCCCAATGACCCCAAGAGCTATGCCGACGGTAGCACAGCTACTGGTAGGGCCATCCATGTCGGACAGGTCAAGGGAGAGGGACCAGACGAAGAGACACACAAACCTGCTGCCTTGTAGGTAGACTGGGGACAGTCAAAGGCTAGGGAAAGCACCCCAAATACATGCTTGTCGAAATCGGATGTACTGAGCCACAGGCTTGACAAAGCAGTGCAACGTGAAACCTGCTGCCTTGTAGGTAGACTGGGGACAGTCAAAGGCTAGGGAAAGCATCCCGAATAAATGCTTGTCGAAATCGGATGTACTGAGCCACAGGCTTGACAAAGCAGTGCAACGTAACTTAATTCATGATGTCACAAATCAAAATTAATCGATATGGTGCTAATCCCGTGAAGTCCCATCAGGCGGTGATAGTGCCGGGCCCCCTGCCTCGAGGGGGTCCACCCATGACTACTGGTGGTCACCTTCCCCTGTGCTGTGGAGTCAAGGCACAGAGGAGTAGGTTAAGAGCTATTGACCAAATACCCCGGACACTCAACATACTACAGTGGAATGCCGAAGGAGTTTACAAGAAGAAAGACTCCCTAACACAGCGTCTTCATAAAGATAGAATAGATGTGGCATGCATTCAAGAGACACACCTCAACGCCAATCACAAATTCTCAGTCAGAGGATATCAGGCCACACGTTTCGACCGCGAAGGACACAAAGGAGGAGTTCTAATACTTACACGAAATACAATACCTTGCAGCGAAGTATCTGTGATCTCTAACAACCAAACGGAAATTATAGGTGTTGATATAATGATAAAGGACGTGAAAATAAGAATCTACAATCTGTATAGCCCAGCAGATAAGGACCTTACACTCTCAAACATGAAAATAACTGACACAAACTGCATTATTGTCGGAGACTTTAATAGCCGTTCAGAAAGATGGGGATACCCAGATACTGACAAAAGAGGAGATGAATTGGAGGACTGGGAAATAGACTCAAATCTCCATCTACTCAACAAAGCGGATGACACACCGAGCTTCTACTCCAGAAGATGGCTTACCACTTCTACTCCAGACTTAGCTTTCTGCACAGGAGACATCCTCCACAAAATCGATCGCCATGTGCTGGACCAATTAGCAGGTAGTGACCACAGACCAATCAAGCTTGAAATGAATATGGAGTATGTTCCACAGGAGCAAAAGCCCTTGCCCCGCTGGAATTACAAACGAGCAGATTGGGACAGATTTGCCATACTAACAGACAAATATTGTGAAAACATAAATACACGATATGGCAACATAAAGCAAATGGTGGAAAGTCTAAACAGAGCGATAATACAGGCAGCCACTGAGTCCATTCCAAGAGGAGCGAGGAAAAATTACAAACCATACTGGACTGAAGAACTACAAAGTTTGGAGGACAAAGTTGAAGATGCCAGGAAGACAGCAGAGAGAGAACAAACAATTGAAGCAAACATCTCTCTCAAAGCCATCTCAGCAAAATATAAAAGAACAGTAAATCAAACAACAAGAGATTGTTGGAGGGAAAAAACAGAAAACCTGAATTTTGACAGGGATGGAAACAAACTATGGAAACTAGTGAAAGCCATGAACAATGAAGGACCTAGAAACAAACAAATAACAATTAAACAAGGAAATGCCTTGCTTACAGGCAAAAAGGCTGCAAATGCACTAATGGAACACTATGCAAATGCAAACCACATTGATATTACAACCGAACAGAAGAAAGCAATCAAAGACAAACAGATACATCATAGAAATACAGAGACAGCAGCAGAATATATGATGGCAAATCTAACAATGGAAGAAATGGAACAGGCAATGAATACCCTAAAAAAGAAGAAATCACCAGGAAAGGATGGAATCACAAATGAAATGCTAATAGGACTAGGCACCAAGGCAAAGAAGAAACTACTAGCAGTCCTAAATAACAGCTGGAAGAGAGGAATAGTCCCACAGGCATGGAAGGAAGCTATACTAATACCAGTCCCAAAGAAAGGAAAAGACCTGGAAGAACCAAATGGCTATCGACCTATCAGTCTACTTAGCTGTGTAGGAAAATTAATGGAACGCATTATCAATGGCAGGCTAACATGGCATCTGGAAGAAAACAAACTCTTAACACCACACCAAGCAGGATTCAGAAAGTACAGATCCACTGAAGATCAAATAACCTATATAGCTCAGGAAATAGAGGATGCCTTCCAATAGAAAAAGCACACACTAGCAGTCTGGATAGATTTAGAAAAAGCATTTGATAAAGTATGGAAGGAAGGACTGAAAGTAAAACTGCAAAACATGCATGTTTGTGGAAAAATGTATAAATGGATCAGCCACTACCTTGAGAACAGAACTGCCAGGACAAAAGTACAAGGACAAACAAGCAAAATGATGCTGCTGGAGCAAGGTGTCCCCCAAGGAGGAGTTCTTTCACCAACATTATTCCTAGCATATATAAATGACATCACAGAAAATTTTCCAGCCAGAGTACACACATCCTCCTTTGCAGATGACCTAGCCATATGGACATCTGAAGAATATATTAGTACAGCTAACAGCAGAATACAGCAAGCCTTATTAGCGCTAGAGGACTGGTCAAAATCATGGCTAGTGAAGATAAGTGAGGAGAAAACAACATGCACAGTGTTCTCCCTCTCAAATAAAACTCAGCAACCTAAGCTGGTATTGAATGGAAAAATATTGCGCCATGAAGAAAATCCAAACTATCTAGGAGTCACCTTTGATCGTCGCCTGACATGGAAGACACAGGTTGAGAAAAATCGAACAAGAGCAAGGCAGAGAATGGCAATCATGAAAAAGCTTGCTGGTACAACGTGGGGAGCAGATGAGAAAGTTCTCAAGAAGTTATATACTGGACGGGTGAGGCCAGTACTGGAATATGGCATTGCAGCTTGGGCAACAGCAGCTAAGTCAAACTTTAACAAAATAAGTAGAGTCCAAAACCAAGGAATGCGAATCATAACTGGAAGCCTGAAGACAACGCCTATTAATGAACTAGAAAAGATCACTTGTTTACAACCAATGCAGGATAGAAGAGATAGCAGAGCCCAGCAACAAGCAGAAAAATTTAGAAGATTGACAGACCACCCTATGTACAACAGATTTAATGGTTTTGGAAAGGGAAGACTGAAGCGTAGCAACTTTGTAGAAACTGCAAAACGAAGGATTAGGGCAGATCCTATACTTAACATATCAACAGTCAAGCCCATACACAATGCACACAAGTTCCCAGCTTGGAGACAGCAGCAACTGCCTGAGATGATAGAAAACATTCCTGGTATTGAGAAAAAGAACACTCAGCATGAAACCGAAAGAAGAGAAATAACCCTAAACTACATAAAAGAACATTACCCAAGCAGGAATTGGACCCATGCATATACAGATGGATCAGCCAAAAATTCAATAGAGAATGGAGGAGGAGGAATTCTCCTAAATTTAAAAAATGGAGTGAAAAAAAACACATTCAATGGCAACTGGAAAATTTTCAAGTAACTTCAAAGCGGAGGTAGAGGCTTTGAAAACTGCAGCAGAAATGCTCCTGATGGAGGAAAATAAAGAGAAGCAAATAGCTATCTTCACAGATGCAAAGTCAGCTGTCTCAATACTCGAAGAGCAATAACAGCACAGAACTAACTGACCTAAGAGCAGCACTCCATGGTCTATGCCAGAAATCCAAAAAAGTTGTAATACAGTGGATCCCATCACATTGCAGTATACCTGGAAACGAAGAGGCTGACAGACTGGCAAAAGAGGGCGGACGACTACCACAGCCTGACATAGACATAACCTATAATGAGGCAAAGAGGTTGATAAAAAGCACTTATAGAACCAAATGGGAATCTGAGCATCCAGGCCATCAGAAGGATGATGCATATTACAAACTCGACCGAAGAGAACAAGTAGCAATCTTCAGACTCCGCACAGGACATAACAGGCTGAAATACCACTTGTTCAATAAACTAAAGATAGGAGATACCGATGAATGTAATTGTAGAACTGGAAAAATGACAGCAAAACATTTGCTGCAGGATTGCCCAACGTATGCAGAACAGAGAAAGATATTTTGGCCCACACCTGCTTCATTTGAGGACAAGCTCTATGGAGATATCAACAAGCTCAAGTTGACCGCAGCTTACTTTAACTACATACAGGTTGACATTTAAAGGTGCATGAAGACCCAGAGGCATGAAATGGAATATTGCTTGGATAGCAAATCCATTATGTGGAAAGTCCAAATCGAAAGCTCGCTGTGTGGGCTTCATAAAAGGTGGAAAAGTGTCCTAGTGGCACGAAATGGAATATTGCTTGGATAGCAAATCCATTACGTGGAAAGTCCGAATCAAAAGCCCATTGTGTGGGCTTCATAAAAGGTGGAAAAGTGTCCTAGTGGCATGAAATGGAATATTGCTTGGATAGCAAATCCATTACGTGGAAAGTCCGTATCTAAAGCCCACTGTGTGGACTTCATAAAAGGTGGAAAAGTGTCCTAGTGGCACGAAATGGAATATTGCTTGGATAGCAAATCCATTACATGGAAAGTCCGAATCGAAAGCTCACTGTGTGGATGTCATCTGCAAACTGCATACTTCTGGTTTCCGGAAGAACAGCCTATGATGAACGGAAGGCCCAATATACGGAAGTGAGGCTAAGCAGCCATGTGCAGGACGTGACGATTCCTTGGGTGAGCCCAGTACCAGAGCGCTATGTATCGGCTCTGCAATTATGGAAGCCTCCTTGGATGGCGGGGAATGCCCATGGTCTGCCCCTGCCTTCCCTTGAGGGCTGACCAGGATCTTTGGCTGTTCTATATGGACCAGCTGGGATGGGGGATAACACCACAACAGTGAGAGTCAAACGTCCTAAGAAACCCCCGGGAAGGTTAACCCGGTCAACAAATGCCCGCAGAAGTCGGATGTGTCGGCCTAACGGCGCAAGAACGCAGCCCTGCTGTAAACAGGCACAACGCAATCACATCCGAAAAAAAAACTCCGGATGAACGAAGAAGAAGAAGAAGAACCCAGAATATAAATAAACAAACATGAGAAGAAACAGTCGACTTATATGTTTAGAAAGTCAGGTGAACAAATGCTAGTAAAAGTGTTGTTATATTTCTTCGGATCATATAGCACCCCTTATCGATAAGTTGGCGGGAGAAGTAAAGCGGAAGCGTACAGGAGGAAGACAATGTTCCATGTGGGTAGACAGCTGCAAGAGATGGAAGGAGAGAAAACTGTATGCCTGCAACGTGAAGACGCAATAAAAAATAGGGTTGGCGACCTTCAATGCGGAGATGCCATTTGATAATGGTATGGCACATGATGTTATTAGATACGTCTCCGGGATACGGCGGAACCAGTGGAGACCCATGTCTTCGGCCCTCCGTTAACGTATTCACTGTCCTTTCACC
This sequence comes from Cepaea nemoralis, assembly GCA_014155875.1. Taxonomy (NCBI): domain Eukaryota; kingdom Metazoa; phylum Mollusca; class Gastropoda; order Stylommatophora; family Helicidae; genus Cepaea; species Cepaea nemoralis. Next base: position 61,349 of record JACEFZ010004527.1, read on the forward strand.
GGTGAATCGAGAGTGTAATTATCAAACATAAAACTGTCAGGTACCTGTACACACTAGGGAGCATCATTGTCAAGCGTGGAAAAGATGAATGAGGGGTGCAAAAGACGAGCTCTCAGCTAGCGAATAGCTCTATCGGCACTCTTCCGAATTCCGGTCCCAAATAGATCCGCAGTGAATAGGTCAGGGGTTAAGGGTTAGGGTTAGTTGTTAACTAAACACTGACCCTAACCCTTACCCCTGACCTATTCACTGCGGATCTATTTGGGACCGCAATTCGGAAGAGTGCCGCTCTATCAAATGTATATTGGTTTTTCCCTTAAGTTTCCAATTAATTAAATATGCAACCCCATTTACCACCCCACTCCCCCGGTTCTTTCTCTTGAAAACCTAGCTACGCCATTTGGCAGAACATAACAGATAACTGTAAATTATACAGTAACACTGAAACATACCGCGTGCTTCCCCCCTTCGGCCCTCCACGAATTCTTTTTAACTATATGACATAAGGGTAGAACAGGATTTTAGTCGTATACATTCTTCTTCTTCTTCTTCTTCTTCTTCTTCTTCTTCTTCTTCTTCTTCTTCTTCTTCTTCTTCTTCTTCTTCTTCTTCTTCTTCAACAATTTGCCCATCTATTAGGCCACAAACGGAACCATTCGCTTGAGGTATTCGCCGGTCCCCCAAAGTTTGTTTCGAAGAGTCGCTAGTATGGGTCAGATTTCCTTCCTCAATTGGGCGAAATCATGGCAGTCTTGCAGGTCGGTTCGTTTTAAATAGTCGAGAGATCATATTCCCCCACTTCACATCGGTGCATTTAGTCCATGAATACTCGAATCCCCCTCCCAGTATCTCAGTGTGTAGCGGCTGACTACATCAGTTCTGTGTTTGTTACTATTCTTCTTTGGCTTTCTGTATATAGCCCTTTTGTCTGGCTTGTTTCACTCCTTTATTTAGCTTTTATGTACTTACTGTCTGGTTAAAGTTGCAGATTCTGCCATCTTTTAAAGTCGTTTAGTCGCCCTGAATTCCTGAGGACATCCATTATATCAGCCCGATCCTTGCTCTTCCACTTTCCACAGTAGCTTCGGCCGCAAGCTTGTTCATTTCTTTTTACACGATTTAAAACAATACATCAGTATTGACCCTCTCAAAGAATCCACTTACAGTCTTCGAGCCCTGTCCATCTCGATATTCCTGAGCAAAGTCATCGGTTTAAATTATTGCTATGCTATGTCCTTTCTAGCTTCTTTGCAATCCTTGCCGACAAATAATGCATAATTCTGAACACAAATTTTTGGATAAAGAGCATTTAAAATTCATGTTCTGATTTAATACTATCATAAAATAATTTTCTGTTGTTGTTTTTGAAAATGTATACATTTTAATGACAATGTTTATTCCTTGACATCATATTTTCTCAGAGGATAAAATGCCCTGTTTCCTCAGCCCCTTATCAAGGAAGTAGATATAAGCAGCTCCGTGTACCGAGATACAACACAAAGGCTCCGACTATAACGGAATCGATACAGTCGGGGCCATTTATCTCAAAGGACTGGAACTGGAACAGCCCCTTCTTGCTGTTGTCGGTCAGCTCATAAAGTGTGAAAGCCCATCGCACGGCCCTGGTCATTTTCTGTCGTAGGTTCTTGGGCTTGTGGTCTTTTGTACGGTAAAATTTACGCAAGTTGTCCTTTTGTGTCTATTTGATGACGGTGTAGACTCTGGCAACAGACTTTCGTACTGTGTAGATATGGACCCCAAACTACTGAGCATAATCTTGCCAAGACATCAACAACAGCGGTAAAATGCTGGTGTTGACGGCGATGTCATGTAAATAGGATATACGAAGAAAAATAAAAGATCTTGCCCAATTAGACTACACTACAGCACCGCCTGCCACCTTAGTCTTTAGCCACACGCAGGATTTACAACTCCTTTAAATTATCCAGTTGCTTGAGAAGCTCTTCCTTCTTCTTGACTCGCAGCTTTGGCCATCATGGTTAGTATTCCTATTGTTATTAAATATACATATACTGACGTGTATAGATTCATATCAATGACCGAATCGGTGAAGCACCGTATTGGAAAGTGTAATTATACAGCTTTATCACAGCCTCTCTGCCTAGTTGTACATATTTTTATTTCTTATGTCTTCTGTAATGTTTCCAAGTTCATATTTATGAATTAAAATAATATAATTATTTAAATGACACAAATTATTTCTAAATATCGGTTTTCTTTTTGTAGTTTGTAACTGAACAGAAATATGTAAAGAATTTGGAAAATGTAACGTCAGCTAACAAATTGTACTGATAAACGTTCCTGGCACATTCTTCGTATTTTCTTCATTCCATTCGCGGGAATATCTTCTATGTTGTGTTTGAAAAAGCGAGTTTCGTGAAATTGGAAGCATTAATTGTGTTTCTAGAAACAAAGGATTGTTTACAGACAATATAGAGTGATAATCAGACTTCCTTTCTGTTCGCAGGAGTTTATTGCGATCAAATAATAGAACATTTTTACCATTATCATGAACGGCACGGCAGGTAGTCACGCTATTCTTGTGCGCGTTCGAAAAGTTGATGGCGAGGGAGCACGGCCTGCGTTTTCATACACTGGTCGTGAGGGACAAGTTGCTTGTAGTGTTGGTAACAAGGTCTACATATTTGGAGGAGTCGAGCAGGGCCAGGGGAATGAGCCAAAGGAATCAAACGAGCTGATTGTGTTTGATCTAGGTACGAGATTGAACTACTTCCCCGAACACAATTTTCAACTTTAAAAGTTTAGTTTTAAACTACTTACTTACTGAACTTAAACTACTCTAACTATTATTAATATTAGTGACTAAATAATTAATTAACCTACAGTTAGATTAATGCTCTAGTAATAATGCCTTGCCTTTACTGCCTTTAGTGCCTTTCTCTAATTCTAAATTGGTTAATTCTTGATCTAGATCTAGAAACATTAAATTAAAGTTGCATATCTGCATATCCTTTACAGGACGTCACAGACACAGTCAACACTGACACTAGCTAGCATTTTTTGCTGTTGTGATCTCTTGGCAAGTTTACGTTCAGTAGTTTGTCATTGCTTTCTGAAAGATCCGCACCCATACCATTTCGTAAAATGCCAGCGCAAGACAGTCTGCTGCCAAATAACCCGCAGCTGTGTTCCGAATGCAGGATTATGAACTGTCCATAACCCCTTCGCCACACAGCCAGCAGAAACGTAAATGTAACACTAATTTGACACTTATTAATTAAAATTATTATGAATTATTGTATTATATATACCTTACATAATCATTCATGCCACGAGTATTCTAATGTGGATTGTTGGCCTTTTATCAGGGCTTTTGCAGAATAGAATATTGTTCTCATCACAGCATCCCAAAATATTCTCTATAATTTACCAGTTCTCATACATTTTCACATCAAAGGTGCCTGTAATGTCCTGTAGTATCCTTTTTTGTCCTGGAAGACAACCCTGCCACCTGTTCCTGGCACCAGTCCTACTATCACTGTTATTTCCAAACCAATATGATGTTTCTTCTTCTTCTGCGTTCATCCGGAGTGTTTTTTCCAGATGTAATTGCGGTGTATTGTTATGCGCCCTTGAACCTAGACCCTTAGACCAATACTACAGACTTTTGCATGCATTTTTTAAAAACCAGGTTAGCATTCCTGGGGCTCTCTCACTCTTGTGGTGCCGTCACAGCCCAGCTGGTCAAGTTAGAAGAACGGCCGAAGACTTTACGGTCCGCCCTCAAGAGAAGGCAGGGACAGTCCATGGGCATTTTCCACCATCCAAGGGGGCACTTCCATAATTGCAGGGCCGACACATAGAGCTCTGGTGCTGGGTTCACCCAAGGAATTGCCAC
>JACEFZ010004528.1:0-13209 GCA_014155875.1 Cepaea nemoralis
TTACATAATTCAGAAGGTATATCTCCAGTATCATATAATGTGTTCAGCAGTCTAGTGACTTGCTCTAGACCAAATTCTTCTAAAGCTTTAATCATTTCTGTTGTGATGTTATCTGCACCGGGGGCCTTGCCAGCTTTCATATGCTTAAGAACATTTTGAACCTCCATCTTTAAAATTGCTGGTCCTTCATTATTAAATCTAATAGCATACTGTTCCTCTCTGTTATCATTATACAGGTCTTTCACATAATCTGTCCATACATGTAGAATCTCCCTCCCTCTCCCCCTCTTTTTTCCTCTCTTTCTCTCCCCTTTCACCTTCGTCTTTTTCTCCCCCCTCCATTTCTCTCTCTGCGGAAAGAGACCGAGCCATATGGGATAAAAACCCGTTGCCATGAAGTCGACCGTGTCGACTTTCAAGCGACTTTTTTAAAGTCTTGGCTTTCGTTACTTTCGGTTTTCGTAGATTTTTTCCCGCGAATAATTTGTCACGGTTTTCGTTGGCTGTCTCGGTTTTCGTTGGCGTGCCCACGGGACATCGCTGTTAATTTCGCGAAAACAAAGGGACCCACGCGTTCTTCTGCTCAGTCTGGCGTTGTTTCCCGTTATGTGAGCATCACTTGCTAATAAGTTAACTTTTTCCCGTTAGCTCCATCATGTGGTGTTGTATGCTGATCTTATTAAGAATATGACTGGGGCGAATGCTAGTGCACTTAGTCATTTAAAGGCCAGCAGATCGTGGTGTGAAAAATTCAATAGGTGCGCTGACATACATTGTGTTACTAGGCACGGCGAAGGTGCGAGTTCGGACACGTCTATGGCCGAAATATAGTATTAAACACTATATATATATATATATTCTCTATAAAATGTGTTTTTGGTATTATTTTAAAGTGTTTGAACGAATTAATTGGATGTACATTGATTCATATGGAAATAATTGCCTCCGTTTTCGTCGGTTTCGGGTTTCACCGATTGTTTTCGGACGGATTATCGACGAAAACCGAGGTTTGACTGAAGAAGTTAAGAAATCTTTTACACATCATTAGACGTATATGAGAGTTTTATAGACCACTGGGCTCTCAATAGATGAAGTGGTCCGTATCACGCGACAGCATTTCTTACCCAGCACATTTCCTGGTTTCCATTTAGGCCTGAGTCGACCTGAGAACTCAGGTCAGTTATGAAAAATGTACCTTTATGTGGATTCGATTCCATGACCACTGGACTGACAGACAAGCCTGCTGGCCACGGCGGTACACAACTACCAAGAATCTATGATTAAGTTACAATTAATATTGAGATTTCAAAGTTTAGTGCGTTGTAACATGCTAATACAGTTCTGATTACGCTCATTTCTCATTCTTCCCAGGCACTTCTACTTTGTGTTTGTTTACTTCATGTTCTTCTACAACATTTTCCTGGGCCTGTTCTCCTGTGTGTTGAGAGTCATCAAAGCTTTATTTGTGGGGCTGCTCTTCCTCCCGAGGCTGGACAACAGTACACTGCCGCGAAAGTTTGAGTTCTTTGATCCAGGTAGGTTCCTTCATGTTCCGTTAATTCTTCCATTGCATATTTATTTTTCTAGTGAAAAGTAATCAAGAATAAAATGGAAACATGACAATGTACATAGTAATGACCCAGTCATAGTGTTTAAATTGTTAAACTCGGCTTTTAGAGAAAGGTCCTTAGAATATCATGACCCAAGAAGAAGAAAAATACTGACATGCTACAAGGTCTGAATGTCGAAGAAAACTGGATCATGAACACGATCATGTCTCGGGAAGCGAAATACTGTGGCATATTAATCGTGACAATGGCTTTAAAATAACTGCGGTAGAAGGTGTGGTTCACGGAAGAAGAGGTATGGGTCGACCAGCACGAGGACATTGCAGATACATTTGTCTTTTGGGTTTATGGAAGAGGGGATCTGGTAAAGAAAGGAGACTCTTTTCGGCTTGCGACTTCCTGCAAAGGATTTGTTAAACGATAATGGTTGCTTTTAAAAGTCAAAATTAAATATGAAATGCATAATAAGATATTTTTGTTGCGTTGGCATTGCATGTTTGAAAATATATAGACTGCTCCGATAAGTTTTAACTTAATATTCTGAGGCGCAGAAAGCGCTTAGATATCGGGACTGAGATTCACACTAACTAATCGTAGAATGTCTCTTCATCTATACATGGAGTATCCTGCGCAAACATTAGCCTGGCTATGGACGGAATCTGATGATGACGATAATGATTTCCTCCATTCCTTCAACAGTGTATACTGATTGTCTAGAATTGTTTATTTAAAGTAACAACTTTAAGAAAATGCATCCTTCCTGTAGACAGTAGTGATGAAGATCTGAATCCATGCCCAGACATTGTGCGATGGAATTTTGACCTAATTCCAATCCCCATACTTTCGTCTGTCAAGACGGCATGGTGCCACTCCCTAAGAAAAGCCAGTAATCTATGTTATGTAACGTGTATGTCTTGCTTATGCTTTTGTTAAAAAAAAAAATATAACAAAGAACGCACAGTAAAATGACAGCTAAACATTTGTTCCATGAGTGTCCAACATATGCAAAAAAGAGTTAATTATCTCGATCTACACCTGATCCTTTCCAAGATAAACTCTTTGAAGATGTCAATAAGCTCAAGTTGACTGCTGCTTTCTTGGGAGATATTAATTTTAGCGTGTTCTTGACAAAAAAGAAGAAAGTTATATTTGTTAATTGTAGTCCCGTAACAATATTTTGTACGTGTACAGCTTTGAAGACAAATCGCAGAAATAACATGTTAAACTCCAAATATATGCGAGAACATAGACAGACACAATGTTCAACAAACATTGCAAAATCCCACGTCCTTTTAAAGTTAACATCATGTTTTCTTGCATGTGACCAGGTTTCTCAGCATACCAAGGTTATATTCATATGGAAGCAGCTCATACTCACCCAGTTGTCAATGTGTTTATACGGCTGCTGGCTGCCCTGAGCAAAGCTAGAAAAAAGAACCCCGTGGATGAAAAGGAAAATGACAAGTTGAGTTTGGAAATATCAATTGATACAGATGAAGGTATTAAAGAATGTAAGTATGACTTCTCCTTCTCATCCTCCTCGTTATCATATCATCACTATCATCAATCAATCAATCATGTGCCATGCCGGAAAGCGTGGGCGGTCATGACTCGCCATTTCACTCGATCACCAGAGTCGTGGATCAGCTCAGTGTTCCTGTCTCGTCCAAGCCATGTGGCCAAGCCATCATCATCCAGTGTTATTTCCTATTTTTAGGCTGGTGGTACTAGTTCTCAAGTAATCTAAGTCTTTAGTAATTATTTCATTTTCTATCCTGACCATATACTACATTTGTCTGTACATTTGTATATTTGAGAACATTCCTCACTTTTGTCCTTAATTCTTCTTTTTATGGTTACCAACAGTTTTGGGATGCGGCCTAAGCGACACGTCTTTCTTTTCGTTATTTCTTCAATCATCATCATCATCATCTTCCACTTCTGCCGTCAAGCGTCGTGGGGAGGAATAATTTGCGTTCCAGCGCCCGGTGGACGGCACTGGATAGTGTCATTAACTGGATAGTGTCAATAACTAACAAAAATTGGTTGAAGGAGGCAAATGAAACTAGAACATTGTATACAACAATAAGACAGAGACAAACAGCTTTCTTTGGTCATGTGATGAGAAGAAAGGCGTTGGAGAACATCGTGACAACTGGAAAGATCAGTGGGAAGTGATACAGAGGCTAGCCAAGATAAATGATGCTGGATGTGGCATGGAGGAATATCATCCAAAACACCAAAGACTGAGATATGCACAGACACGTGAACGCCTACGCCAGCTGGCATAGAACATGATGATGATGACGATAATGATTTCCTCCATTCCTTCAACAGTGTATACTGATTGTCTAGAATTGTTTATTTAAAGTAACAACTTTAAGAAAATGCATCCTTCCTGTAGAACAATAAGTCGAAGAGCATTTGGAAATCACTAAAGAAGAAAACCCAGGCTTTTGAACTTAAATGTTACAGAAAATAATGCTCAGAATAGCGTGGATTAAGAGGAATACGAAATACTAACATTCAACAACATATGAGCATCTGAGAAAACAGGCTCATAAACATCGTCGTGTGTTTTAGAAAGAGCAGCAATGGAAGACATGGGTCCTGGAAGAAAAGTCGGGGGTTCCACAATGTTGGTCAAGTGACATTGATTGATTGATTGATTGATTTAGGAATCGACATCACAACATTCGGGGCATTCCCATAAGTGCTCCGTCCCCATCCTCAGTAGCCAGCGAAGAGTTCCAACACTAATAGTACCAGTAGCAATCTGATTTTAAGTCCGTCTCGTCTTTCCTCTGAGCGTTGAGCGTCGGCCAGATCCCCTCGTCACTCCTCGCTGTCTCATTCTCGCCAGACCATGGTAATCCATTTGCTCCTCCGAGGTGTGCACGTGCTCCCACAAGGCCGCAACCACATCTGCCTTGTCATGTATCAATACTCCACCAAGTTCTGCAGAGCCAGCCAATTTGTCCACCTGTTTTTCTTAGCACACCGGCATGCCCCGGAGAAAAGATCCAGGCGATGCTTGTCACCCGTGACCTCCGAAGCGAAGCAAGCCACTCCGCACGAAGCCTGCCCGTCCTCACCCTCGTCAGCATGCTTTCTGAGTCAGTTACAATCACGATGTGTGTGTGTGTGTGTGTGTGTGTGTGTGTGTGTGTGTGTGTGTGTGTGTGTGTCGTATTCTCCATCCAGCGGAGAGCCGCAGTGACTGCCTCCACCTCCATTCTTAAGCTGGATGTTGTGGTATCATATGTCAGGCTCTCCTGCCCCAAACATCGACCATTAGCTTTGGCTATGAACCCCCAGCCACTTCTCTCACCTCTTGACACCGAACCATCTGTGTAGATAATCACATCACCCGAGTGAGCATTGTCCTGAATTAGTTGCTGGATTTCCACTTCCGTGGCCCCTGCTGGCCACTCCCTGCACTCCCGGCTTAATGTGATTATAACTCTGCACAAGTCTGACTGTTCCGCTGGCACTCTGACTCACTCCTCTCCACGCCTAATGTTCTCCAAGGGGCACACCTGTCTGATCGTAACCTCCGCCTGAGCTATCCATGATTTCCCTATTATCAGTCGCTGACCCTTAACTGCGTCCAGCGCCTCATGCAGTGGGTGGTCTGTGTCTGCAGCTACTCTGAGGTATGCCTTCGCCTGCATCACCTTGAGCCTGCTAGCAACAGTCGGCAGACCAAGGATGTAATGCATACACACTACTGGGGTGTCTCTAGTGCATCCCAGAAAGACCCGCATAGCTTCGTTCTGTATGCGCTCCAACTTCACCAGATGACTCTCTGAGACAGTGAGCAGACCCAATCCATAATCAATTACTGAGAGGATCAAGTGCTGGTATAGTGTGAAAAGCATTCTCTGCTCTGTGTCCATTGCAGCCATAGTTTTAAGTGCACCGAGTCCCTTTTGAGATCTTGTCATAACCGTCTCCACAGGCAGGCAGACAGACAGACAGACAGATAGACAGATAGGTAGATAGACAGACAGACAGACAGACAGATAGATAGATAGATAGATAGATAGACAGACAGACAGCCGGGCCGGGTCATCAGACAGACAGACAGACAGACAGACAGACATACAGACAGTCGGGAACGGGAACTTATATGACTACTTATATGAATTAAATGAGATGCTCCCCACCAGGGATTGGGCGAAGCCGGGCCGGGTCAGACAGACAGACAGACAGGCAGACATACAGACAGACAGACAGACAGACAGACAGATAGTCGGGAACGGGAACGGGAGCTTATATGACTACTTATATGAATTAAATGAGATGCTCCCCACCAGGTACTGGGTGAAGCCGGGCCGGGTCAGACAGACAGACAGACAGATAGACAGATAGACAGATAGCCGGGAACGGGAGCTTATATGACTACTTATATAAATTAAATGAGATGCTCCACACCAGGAGCTGGGCGAAGCCAGGCCGGGTCAGACAGACAGACAGACAGACAGACAGACAGACAGATAGATAGATAGATAGATAGATAGATAGATAGATAGATAGATAGATAGATAGATAGATAGATAGATAGATAGATAGATAGATAGATAGAGAGATAGATAGATAGATAGATCCCCGCCAGGGCCTGGGCGAAGCCGGGCCGGGTCACCTAGTAAATACATAAAAATCTCAGTCTGATGACATTTAGACTGTGTTTTACTAGGGTCCAAAAGGGAAGCAAAGAATAGTTACCCTGTAACCTCTACTATATATGTCATCAGATATATCCATCCATCCATCATGTGCCATGCCTGGGCGGTCATGATTCGCCATTTGAGTCGATCACCAGAGTCGTGGATAAGCTCTGTGTTCCTGTCTCGGCCTTGCCACGTGGCCAAGCCATCCAGGTAATTGCTTCTATGTTCTCCCCTTGTTCTATTCCCCTCGATCTTGCCAGTTGTCACCAAGTTCTCTAATTTATTTCTTCTCATAACATGCCCAAAATGTTGTGACATTCTACGTCTAATTTCTCTAATCAGTTTACTATTATCATTTGTTTCTTGTAAGACTTGGTCGTTGGTTTTTTTGTCTGTCCGTGGTATTCTTTGCACTTTCCTCAGAAACCACATTTCTAAAGCCATCAGATGTTTTTCAGCTTGACCGTTCATTGCCAAGGCTTCACATCCATACAAAAATACAGAGGTATAGGGTCGGCACAAGATTTGCCATCTCAAAATCCAACAATTGTCAACATATCTACACAGAGCATGATGTTAATTTCTTGAGGGCAAGGGGGCTGAGTGGTCTCGAGGTATGGTGTCCGCATCGAGTGCTGGAGGTCCCGGGTTCAAGCTCCGGTGGGGACCGGGATTTTGTTCACGTTGACATCTAGTAATAAAATTTCCCCTGGTCTCTGGGTAGTGAGATCGGACGCCCGTGTGTATTGTTGCGCACCTAAAAATCCCTTGGAAATCGAAAAAGAGCGCTGCCCGGCAAAATTTGAGTTAAAAATCTACCCAAAATATTTCACGATTCTCGCCGATGCTACGGAGTTCGTGCACTAAGCTGAGATTCTCCGGACTCAGGCTTGAGTTAGGAGTAGAAAAGAGCAGTTATGGGTTAGACCCGTGTGCCGTGATGTTGATCCGTCGACTAAACTAAACTAAATTTCTTGAGGGCAAATGCTCCATTGTCAAGTGAAAAGCGGAAGAATGAAGTAAAGTTAAAAACTACGCATTTACTGTAACGGTGTGGGATGCAGAGGTGTTTCCAAAGCACCAGGGCCAGGTTCTATACTGGCCAAGACCTACTAACACGTCCTAGTCGTGCGTTCTGGGCAACAGGTCCCTTCGGGTCCTGGCTAACGTAGTAGGATCGCTGATTCTTCCGAAGTCGGAGAGTATTTGCTTGCACGGCGAGGAACCACCAGTCTGCACCCAATAAGCCCGACATGGGACAACGGATACTCACGCAAACCTCAGGTCCTGTATGACATCACAGCGATGTTGGACAACAGTATGTCTTCATCCGACATACAGGACTTCGCGCTGGAGTTCACAGCCAGCGAACACAAGCAAGCAACTGTAACTGTGTTAGGCAGAGAGGTCCGCGTAGCCGAACAGTTAAGAACTCTTGTACGCTCATTGCGTGGTAGTGGATTCATTCTCAACAACGGCCAGTTTGACTTAAACGTTTAGTTCTCATTCACAAAGTAGTGACAAATTACTGAACGTAAAGTTGCCTAGAAAATCAGCCAGGTGTTTATCACAACGCCTTACAAAGGACATGCAGCAATATTGTTAGGAATGGCCAGTCTCGATTACATAAACGAAAGCACTAGGGCGGGGCCCTGGCACGACAACGCCAGTGCCAATACCACCATGCTACCGAGGCTGTAGATATTAGATTGCCATTGCTATAACATTGTTGTTCATTAATCACAGTGTTTCTCTCAACAGGTGATTCAGACAGTCAGTCAGACAGACCGGTGAATATTGCAGCTCGGTTTAACTGGTTTGTCGTGTACACCTTGCTTCACAATCCAGCGGTAGGTTTCTGGTACAGTTTGTTTCACCGTCATCATCATAGTCATCATTAACATAGTCATCATCATCATAATTATCATCATCATCATAGTCATCATCAACACCACCACCACCACCACCACCACCACCACCACCACCACCCCACCACCACCACCACCACCACCACCACCACCACCACCACCACACCACCACCACCACCACCACCACCACCACCACCACCATCATCATCATCATCATCATCATCATCATCATCATCATCATCACCACCACCACCACCACCACCACCATCATCATCATCATCATCGTCATCATCATCATCATCATCATTATCATCATCATTACCACCACCACCACACCACCACCACCACCACCACCACCACCACCACCACCACCACCACCACCACCACCACCACCACCACCACCACCACCACCACCACCACCACCATCACCATCATCATCATCATCATCATCATCATCATCATCATCATCATCACCACCTTTCACTTTTGCCGTCAAGCGTCGTGAGGAGAAATAGTTGACGCTCTAACACCTGATGTTTGTCGTTTCAATTGAATATTCCCAGTGCAGGTTTGTGACGAAACGGCTACAGATCGGCATATCTCTGCATAATAGCCCTTTGAAGGGAGTGCGAGGCGTTGGTCTCCCTTGAAATTAATATCAATTAATAGGGGATTTCCCTGGAAACGTAGTGCGGGCGGAGCTATTCTAGTTATTTATAGAACAATCTAGAATGTTCCCTCAAGTGCGTACGTGGGAAATAGCTCTAAGTTCACGAGTGCTTCAGGCAGCACGGGTTGGTGGAACTTATCGTGACTCTGGTTTTCTTCATGAGTCATGAAAGTCACGCGGCCCGTGTAGGCGAGTGGAAGGCGCACTGACATTGTCGGGGTCAGTCGCCCACCGAATCTCAGCGTGAACAGATCGCAGCCAACAGGCTGATGTAATTTTGATGTCAATAATCGCGGCCAGTGCGGACATCTGCAGTCAAGGTTGTGATTCTTCAATCACAGGTTAGTTGAATACTTATTCTATTATTTAATTGTTGTCGTGCTGAGTTCCCGGAATGAATTAATTGCCGTCGCAAAATTGAGTTATCCGTTACAGTTGTTAGTATTAGATCAGTGGTGGTGATTTTTCGAGGAATCAAGGTGAGATCAGCAGTGGTGTATTTGCTGTGTGCAGATAGCCGTGTTATTCCGCGTAAGCCGAATGGTGTTGCATCGGTAGGATAACCGTTGATATAGGAGGTATTCATGATACTATAGTTACTGCTGGTTGTCATGTCCGTCCGCTACGATGACCGTGCATGTTCCATCTTACGTTTGTCTAGGCAGCGGGAGGTAGGCCGGTACCCCCAACCCGATAGGTAATGGGTCCGACCCAATGCGATCGTGCAGATCCGAAGAGTGAACATACCCGATCGAGGGTGATGCGGCACTCCGTAATTCGAGGCCGCGGTGTCTAGGTAGATCGAGGTTTGAACCTAACCGTTTCTGTCTCTAATATTCTACTCTTCTGGAATCCTGATTCGGTTCATGGAGTACTTGGAGTACTGCCGTGAAGTAGTAGTATATGAGAAGAATAATCCCCCCCAAAAGGTGGAGTCAAAGTTTGGTAGTGGAGTCTGGAGGTTTGCTACATTGGATGACGTGACTTAAGTCGTCACGGGACAAGGTACACGGGACCCACAGTAGCTGTGGGAAAGTGTAATGGTGGATGGCCACCACAGCTGTGCTCGACCGGCACAGGTATGACTGACCTGAAAGATAGTCAGTGAGTACAAGGGCAACTCAGGATCTGGGGCAGGGATCCCAGACCTGACACTATGGCTGTGATATGATTTTGTTATTTAAGTGTAACAAGTCATGAGTTCTCCTTGGTTAATGCTATAGTAATGAATTATCAGGAGTATAATTCGTTATGGGCATATAGTTATTAATGTGTGTAATTGATCAGTCCATGGGTTAAGGGATTGATGAATTGATGAGTTTGTCAGGAAGGAGATGTCCGGCTGGACACCTTCTCGATACAGTAATCCCTACACTGAAAGGAAAGTAAGTGTATATGTTGATTGATGATGGAAGATGAAACCGGATTGGACTGGCACCAGGCGAAGGATGCTTGACAGAGTCATACAGTCGACTCTGGTGCTAGGGGTTATATGTAGCCCAGAAGTGTTACTTGACTGAACAAGGGTGTTATTGCTTTTCCTAATATCATTATGCCTATACATTATAGTGACGAAGTATATCTATGATGTGATGATTTCATACTCATGTTGGTAGACATGAGGAATGTCTGAGAGGCAGGTGACCTAGTGGAGATGCTGGTAGTCTTTGTTGTAGTTGAGTACTCACACCAACCTCTCCGTGTTTCAGGATCTGTTATTACTATACAGAAGAAGATTCAAGAGCTTCACCATGAGCTCTATGGGCCCACTCATTCCAGTGCCTATCCAGAAGATTGATTGAGGCCATACTGGGAGTGGTCATCTGATTCTGCGAGATCAATGTTGAAAGAAGCTGAGTGCTGAATAAGTCGGTAGGTCTATGTTAGGACCTCCGTCAAGAGTCCGACGAGTGTCATCCGATCCTGAGAGGATCCAACACTGAAACGTCTGGTGATTCAAGCCAGTGAAGCACTGGTGACATTCAACCTCAGTGTACACCTTGGTGATTGCAAGGTAGTGAACTTTCCAGTTGAGCAGAGTGATCATTGATACCGGTCACCATGGCCTGTGTAATATGCTTCTGACCCGGCTGGGTTGTCAGGGGACACCGTGTATAATATATGCTTAAATAGTGTTTCTACATTGGTTACCTTTCTGAAGCCAACATGTGGTCCAGTGAACTAGGACATTGATTACAACATTGGTGGGAACACCAGAGTGACATGTTTGTTGAGGTAGGGAGCTACCTCATGCCAATGTGATGAACTGTTGACAATGTTTGTGAAGGTAGGGAGCTACCTCATGCCATCGTGGTGAACTGTTGACAGTGTATGCTAGGTTGTGATTACTACCCATTGATCAGGGTAGTTACATGAGACTGTGTGAAGATCTATTTGTCCAGGGACATGAAATCAAGGTGAAGTGTTATAGTCACCTGATAGACTTTACCAGTGACATTGTGTGTTCATGTGGAGCAACCGCTCATTTTGTAGGTGACATATCAGTGTGTGGGTCACTTATGAGATAGAAGAGGTGACCTGGCTCTTGAGTATTTGAGACGGTGCTACATGTACTTTTTCTGCAAGTGGGAGACCGCTAATATGCTAGGGTCGGCCCAGACTTCATCAGGAGTGTGACGAGTTAAATAGTACGACAGAAAGGGAAAGGGGCCTTGTTCTTCGGGGCAGTGCAGTCAGGCAGTGGTACTGCGCTTGATCAAACCCCTGATTGATTTTCTGTGGGAAGAGGGGAAATTTGGGGGAGGCCCGCAGACCTTGGAGTTCCCCCCCACTGGAGGAGCCTGGGTGATTCCCCTACCAAGACTGGACAACCCCACGAAACTATCGCCGCCTCCAGAGAATACTCATCGCGTCTTTGATCTTTACATAGTTCTTCTGTCTGGTTTCAGCCATCCTTCTCTGTGTTGTGGGTTTACTTAGTTCAGAATTAAAATTTTTTTTCTCTTGCTATGGGCTTTTTGCAATGATATGACTGTGTCTGGTCCGAGCCCCCTTGGGGGTTTTGGGAACCCCAGGTGAGGGAGGGGAGGGGTTAAACTGTCCCGGGGTTTTTGGGGCCTTTGGGGAGATGTAGAGTGCTAAATTTAGGTTTGGGTTTGGGGGCAAAGGTGGGGATTGTTTTATCGTGGCAAAACCAGTCCAAGCCCGGGGGTTTGTCACAAGGTAGAGTGGGGGCTCGGCCGGATCTTCTCTTTGTTCTGAATCTCGAGGAATAGGTTATATGTCATCTGTCCTATACCCCATTGTCTACTTTACGAGTAGGGCTACTGATACCTTTCTCTTCGACTGGGCCCCGACATTTAGTTTGTTTTGTATAAAATACTATTACAGTGTTGGTGGAGAACCGTTAGCATTGTGATTGAGTATTTTCATTTTTATACTGATCTATCCCGCTCGTAGAAAAACCAAGAAGTATAAAAGGGCTGACAACATATGTAAAAAAACCAGCCAACAGAGGGCAGAAAAAATACCGCATGACGGAACCCCAGAAGAAGAACCCCTTAAAACAAAACTAACCATTTAAAAACTCCCGTTTGCGGACACCAAGCCTTTAAAAGCCCAAAAACAAAAGCTGAAAATTTCAAACCCCATGAAAAATCAAAAGAAAGGGGTAAGGGGCAAACATGAAAAAATTTGCACAAGCCCAAAAAAGGGTAATGGAAATTAACTAAAGAAGAAAAAACACAAAATTCACCTAAAAGAACCATCCCTTTAAACAAATAAAGAGCTTCCCAAATACCTAGGGAAATTTAAAATCATCAAATGGCCGGGTCAGAAGACGGGGATCGAAATGGGGGCAAAAAGGCAAATCAACTCATTTGGGCAAATGGCACCAATACTAAAGAACAAACTGATCAATAAACCCACTAGAAAACCCCTTTTCAACACAATTTTACCAAATCCTGCTACCCAAAGCCCAAACCCTGGACAAAGACAGAAAAAAGAAAAGGAAAAATCGCAACAACAGAAATGAGGTTTCTGAGAAATCTCAAAGTACAAGAAAAGAAAAAGATTTAAAATGGGAAAAAATCAGGAAATAAAGTAGGGGGTTTAAAAATGCCTCTAGATTTTATTAGAAAGCAGCAAGTCAAATGGTTTTTGGGCCCTGCAAGTAGGCTAAACCCGTCAAAAAGCATGCCACCCAAAAAACAAAGATGTACCCGACCAGGGTGGGGAAAAAAGAGGGGAAAAGCCGACCCGTAAAAGTTGGACTGAGGGGAAAAACAGAAAAACCATGGGGAAAGGGCGATATTAAAGAAGCCCCTAAAGGGGACTCTCACGAAGTTTTTTACTTCACCCCGACACCGGGAAATACAAGAGGAACATGATGAGATGAGTTTTGGGTACTAAGTTACCCTAAACATGGCTACTCGTACTTTTGATTTAGTAAGGGGGGCGGGGCCAAAATG
>JACEFZ010004529.1:0-11360 GCA_014155875.1 Cepaea nemoralis
AACGTTGGGGGTGTGTGTACGTCAAAAAAATCAGTGCTAGTCATTGTTGAAAAACAATGGTTCTCACCGGGGGAATTCCCCCGGGAATGATTTCAAGGATGAAGTTAATACAAGAAACCGATAAACTGTGATATTGTTGTCCCCCTCCATAGTTTTATAGTCTGTACATTCTCGACCTAATGAAATTCATTTTATTACCGTAAGTAGGACCCGCAAATCACGTTTTTGAATACGTATAAAACTTGTCTAGTATGTTGTTTATTTAAATTTAGCTTCCATTTTTACGCATACCGTGCAATTCCACTTTCAATTTTCAAAACAAACTTTCCAAAGGTCGGCCTCGTTCAACCTGCCTCTTCAGCTGTAGGTTATTGTTGAGGTCCCGGGGTTTTTTGTGGGTTCATTCTCCCTCATTTCTTGTCTTGTGCGCTCTTACAGAGTTAGTCCTATCTCGGACTGGTTATGTTGATTTGTGTCTTGTGACGTCAGATGGGGGTTGGTCGGCGGTCTACCTTTGTGCTCGTCCTTTTGTGGTATCTATTGTTAGTGAAGGCTCATGGCTCGTCTGGCTTGACTGGTTGCAGTCCTTATAAGGACTTTTTATTTTTTATACCGTGCAGAGGCCGAGGTTGGATTTATGGGAAAGGGAAAATACAAAAAAAAAGGGGGGGGGGGGGGGGGGTGGACGTTCTGAAAATATTGAAGGGGGGTGAAGGGGGCCAAAATAGGTTGAGAACCCTGTTGTAAACAATATAAAATAAACAAATTAATGAGCTTTACAGAACAGAATTACGCAAAACACATGACGTTTTCGCGGCGCCCATCCTTCATCAGCAAACAGATACATACACAAAAAAACAATTAAAAATCACGGAGAAGACCCCCAGTGACTACATTAAGACATAAAACAAGACGGGAAAGAATGAAAAACTGAGACAATGAAGAGAAAATGAAAACTTGAAAACAAAAAAGTGGGTGCTTATCTCAGAATGCCAGGCTAGTTGTATACTGATACGATATAAATTAGCGTTTCTTCCGTTTGTTACACCCGTTTGTTAAACCCGTTGGTTAAACCCGTTGCTTAAATCCGTTGGTTAAATCCGTTGGTTAAACCCTATTGTTGCATGCATTAATGGTTCTCTAACCCTCCCTTCCCTGCAGATGAGATCGCTAAGGCCAAAACTAGAACCGCGGTCTTGATCAGCAGCCATTGCAGGACGCATTCTCGAAGAGAATTATACGTTAAAGAGATGCAGGTTTGTGCCAGAAGTTGAATGTCTCATGTCTTCTCATCGCATCTTGTTTCCTCTTGTACCTTGCGGTGTCGAGGTGAAGTATATCAGCGGGAGGAGTGCCCGTATGGGCTTCATGTATCGAGATTCCCATCGACTTTGATACTCTCTCTGTCTATGCGTTTACCGTGGCCGGCCTCTTCTTCTGGTAGCTTCCATTTGGTCTGTACATTATTGCTTGTTGTGGTATTCTGTTAGTTGGTAATCTATTTATATGGTCCAAATCATTTAATTTGGTGTTTTTTTGGTGAAATCTAGCGTTGCTATAAACCAAACTTTAGTCCTGATTTCTTCATTTCTGACTTTTTTTTTCTCTCTTCTTGATACATTGCGTATTCTTCTCAGGAATCTTAGTTTGTTGTGGTTTTTTTCCCCACTTTTCTGTCATTGTCCAGGTTTGGCATTGGTAGCATAGAGTTGGTAGGAAGACCGTGTTGTAGAGTGCTTTCTTGGTATCTATTGATACGTGTTTGTTCTTTAGTATTGGTGCCATTTGTCCAATGAGTTGGTTTGCCTTATTGCATCTATTTTCGATCTCGTCTTCTGATTTGCCATTTGATGATATTATACTTCTTCAGTACTTGAAACACTTTACTTGTTTCAGGGGGGTGTTTTTTTTTTATGAATCTTTGTTGTTGTGTCTTCTTTGAAAGTCTTGCCTCTGCTTTTTCATTGTTCCTCTTCAGGCTTCCATAAGATCACCACAGGCAGCCTTCAGATCCACGATCCCGAAATATGTACACAGGTCTTCGTGGACCCATCACAAAGTCCCAGCTTGACCTAGTCTAAAATGGGCAGCAGTAACGTCCTGGATAAATTCCACCTGTGTGATATTGACTGAATACGGATACGAGCGCTCATTCTTAAAAATCCGTTGGGACTGATACTGAGGTAGCTGGTTCAACTCCTACACCGGTCAGTTTTGGGCTGAAGTGTAATCTTCTCTTCCTTGATTTGGGGGAAATATATTACAAGTACCTCAGAAGTCAGAGTGGCTCACCTGAAGACGGGGGAACACTAGTAATAGGGAAAACTATCCCACACAACAACAGTCCAGTGCACTAGAAGTAGTAGTATGGACCAAAGCTTGAATTCAAGGATAGTGAAGACAATAAAACATATTGACCACATGGCCCATACGAGTGTCGACTGGTCTCAAACATATTGACCGCATGGCCCATCGAGTGTCGACTGGTCTAAAACATATTGACCACATGGCCCATCGAGGGGTCGACTGGTCTCAAACATATTGACCCAATGGCCCATCGAGTGTCGACTGGTCTCAAACATATTGACCGCATGGCCCATCGAGTGTCGACTGGTCTAAAACAATTGACCACATGGCCCATCGAGTGTCGACTGGTCTCAAACAATTTACCGCAAAGGCCCATCGAGTGTCGACTGGTCTCAAACATATTGACCGCATGGCCCCCAAACCCCAGTGTCGACTGGTCTAAAACAATTGACCCATGGGCCCCTCGAGTGTCGACTGGTCTAAACATATTGACCGCATGGCCCATCGAGTGTCGACTGGGCTAAAACATATTGACCACATGGCCCATCGAGTGTCGACTGGTCTCAAACATATTTACCGCATGGCCCATCGAGTGTCGACTGGTCTCAAACATATTGACCACATGGCCCATCGAGTGTCGACTGGTCAAAAAAATATTTACCGCATGCCATCGAATGTCGACTGGTCTCAAACATATTGACCGCATGGGCCATCGAGTGTCGACTGGTCTCAAACATATTGACCGCATGGCCCATCGAATGTCGACTGGTCTCAAACATATTGACCGCATGGCCCATCGATGTCGACTGGTCTCAAAACATATTGACCGCATGGCCCATCGAGTGTCGACTGGTCTCAAACATATTGACACACATGGCCCAACGAGGTGTCGACTAGAGTCTCAAACATATTGACCACATGGCCCATCGAGTGTCGACGTGGTCTCAAACATATTGACCGCATGGCCCGATCGAGTTGTCGACTGGTCTCAAACATATTGACCGCATGGGGCCCATCGAGTGTCGACTAGGGTCTAGAAAACATATTGACCACTATGGCCCCATCGAGTGTCGACTGGTCTCAAAACATGATTGACCGCAGTGGCCCATCGAGTGTCGACTGGTCTCAAACATATTGACCACATGGCCCATCGAGTGTCGAACTGGTCTCAAACATATTGACCACATGGCCCATCGAGTGTCCGACTGGTCTCAAAACATATTGACCGCATGGCCCATCGAATGTCGACTGGTCTAAAACATATTGAAACCCCATGGCCCATCGAATGTCGACTAGTCTAAAACATATTGACCGCATGGGCCCATCGAGTGTCGACTGGTCTCAAACATATTGACCGCATGGCCCATCGAGTGTCGACTGGTCTAAAACATATTGACCGCATGGGCCTATCGAATGTCGACTGGTCTAAAACATATTGACCGCATGGCCCATCGAGTGTCGACTGGTCTCAAACATATTGACCAACATGGCCCATCGAATGTCGACTGGTCTAAAACATATTGACCGCATGGCCCATCGAATGTCGACTGGTCTAAAACATATTGACCGCATGGCCATCGAGTGTCGACTGGTCCCAACATATTGACCGCATGGCCCATCGAGTGTCGACTGGTCTAAAACATATTGACCGCATGGCCCATCGAATGTCGACTGGTCTAAAACATATTGACCGCATGGCCCATCGAATGTCGACTGGTCTAAAACATATTGACCGCATGGACCATCGAGTGTCGACTGGTCTCAAACATATTGACCGCATGGCCCATCGAGTGTCGACTGGTCTAAAACATATTGACCGCATGGCCCATCGAGTGTCGACTGGTCTCAAACATATTGAGCGCATGGCCCATCGAGTGTCGACTGGTCTAAAATATATTGAGCGCATGGCCCATCGAGTGTCGACTGGTCTAAAACATATTGACCGCATGGCCCATCGAGTGTCGACTGGTCTAAAACATATTGACCACATGGCCCATCGAGTGTCGACTGGTCTAAAATATATGACCGCATGGCCCATCGAGTGTCGACTGGTCTTAAACAAATTGACCGCATGGCCCATCGAATGTCGACTGGTCTAAAACATATTGACCGCATGGCCCATCGAGTGTCGAATGGTCTAAAACATATTGACCGCATGGCCCATCGAATGTCGACTGGTCTAAACATATTGACCACATGGCCCATCGAGTGTCGACTGGTCTCAACTATTGCCACATGCACCATCGAATGTCGACTGGTCTAAAACATATTGACTGCATGCCCATCGAGTGTCGACTGGTCTCAAACATATTGACCGCATGGCCCATCGAGTGGTCGACTGGTCCTAAACATATTGACCGCATGGCCCATCGAATGTCGACTGGTCTAAAAACATATTGACCACATGGACCATGCGAGTGTCGACTGGTCTCAAACATATTGACCACAATGGCCCATCGAATGTCGACTGTCTAAACATATTGACCGCATGGCCCATCGAATGTCGACTGGTCTAAAACTATTGACCGCATGGCCCATCGAGTGTCGACTGGTCTCAAAACATATTGACCGCATGGCCCATCTAGTGTCGACTGGTCTAAACATATTGACCGCATGGCCCATCGAGTGTCGACTGGTCTCAAACATATTGACGCGCATGGCCCATCGAGTGTCGACTGGTCTAAAACATATTGACGCATGGCCCATCGAGTGTCGACTGGTCTAAACATATTGACCGCATGGCCCATCGAGTGTCGACTGGTCTAAACATATTGAGCGCATGGCCCATCGAGTGTCAGACTGGTCTAAAATATATTGACGCATGCCCATCGAGTGTCGACTGTTCTAAACATATTGACCGCATGGCCATCGAGTGTCGACTGGTCTAAAGCATATTGACCGCATGGCCCATCGAGTGTCGACTGGTCTAAAACATATTGACCCACATGGCCATCGAGTGTCGACTTGGTCTAAAACAATATGGGGCTAGCACCACATAACCCGAGAACTTTTGGGTGGGCATTCTAGAGACGGCATTGTGTGCAGTGAGAGTTTGTACATCTGTCCGAGGTTGTTTTGTTGCGTGAACTGCATTTTGTAGACAAAATGGCGCTGCTGGCTAGAAAACATCTAGAAACGGAACACAACATGTAGAAACATCGAGACTTTGTAGGTGAACATCTGGTTGGGAAGTGACTGCCAATTCCATCAAGGATGAACGGTATGTTTCGTAGAGGACTTTTGTGGTGACATTCTGGTGGCGGCATTATTCACACTGTGCCTGGGCGGGCTGTTGCTTGTCGAAACTCCTGTCTTTTCTACTTTTCACATGGGGCAGTGAAGAAACATTTTATGTGATTTTCCCTGGCACAGGAATGGAGCATAATGGGGGACGACCCGTTGCTGTGATGTTGGAACCGCGACTGAACTGAACTGAACCATATACCCGAGAGCCGGGGTAGGGTAGTGGTTAGACGCTCACAAGCCGACCCTGTGGATATGGGTTCGATCTCCATCGGGGTAGGTTCGAAGTGACATGGGCTCCTGGTTAGCCTAAAGTGGGTACCAGAACTGTCTTGGACTCCGTCGTGGTACTGACCAATTGTTGACTGGACTATACAAATATGCGCCCAGCACCATATGCCTCGTGCCCCCCTTAAGGTGTGCAACGGGGAACAATATTTACTGACTGCCAGGATCATACGTGGAGTGTGTTGTTGCTGACGTGTAGATAACGTAGAATATTGGTTGCTGATGATTGTGCTCTATATGCCAACTCAGAGGCAGACATGCAACACTATGTTTCAGCTTTCTCATATGCCTGTGCCAACTTTGGGCTCAATATCAACTTGGAGAAGACTGTAGTTATATACCAGCCAACTCCAGGGAAACATCACACCGTGCCAAATATCAAGGTGAATGGTCATAGACTAAGTGTTGAGGACAAATTCACCTATCTTGGCAGCACTGTGTCAGAAGCTGCCACAATTTATGAAGAAGTGAATGCAAGAATCTCCAAGGCCAGTGCGACATTTGGCAGACTGTACAAGAATGTGTGGAATAGAAATGGAATAAGCCTGCAAACAATGCTGAAAGTCTACAAAGCAGTTGTATTATCCACACTGCTATATGCATGTGAAACATGGACTGTTTATCAGCGACACACTGGAAAATTAAACCACTTCCGCATAGTATGCTTTAGGAAGCTATCGAAGATTAAATGGCAAGACAAGATCCCAGACACTGAAGTTCCAGAAAGAGCGTCCATGCCCAGTATCCACACTCTACTAATGAAGAATCAGATTCGCTGGGATGGTCACTTAACTCACATGCCAGATCATAGGCTCCATAAACGAATTTTTTACGGTGAACTGCGTTGTGGTAAACGCTCCAAAGGCTGCCAGAGGAAACACTTTAAAGACACTCTGACAATCTCACTGAAAGCTTTTGGAATTCTTCTTGACACCTGCGAGACTGCTGCCAAAGACCAAAATTCGTGGTGTACATCATTGCATAAGGGTGCAGTCACTTGTGAAGCAACCAGGACTGCAAGAGCTGTGAAGTAAAGGCTGGACAGAAAAACCACTGCAGGAGATCCTCCTCCTGGAACGTCAAGCATTCTTTGCACACATTGTCAAAGAACATTTCGAGCCAAGATAGGTCTTATCAGCCATCTTAGAACTCACGGCTCCATACCTTCAACCCTACTTGTTCACACTCTCATCAAACTGTTAGTTTCAGCCGTCATTCTCGCTCTCACTTGCCAACAATGTCCATCAGGATTTATTTATTTATTTATTTATTTATTTGTTTATTCTGAGGATGTAAAAAAAAAGGGGGGGGGGGGGGGCGCATTCGCTCATCTCAAGTCCACACACGTACACTGGACTAATTTTATCAGAGTCCTCGCCATCAGGGAAACCTTCCGACTTCTGAGGTACTTGTAATTTACGTTCCTGATAATATCAATAACTATAACGTCGATTGATGTTGAACTCCGTATGGATGGCGTCGACTGTCGAAGTGTAATGACGTACTGTTCTGTTTGAATGTAATGAAATGTCGCTGGCTCCATTGTGGCGTGAGTCTTCATAGCTGTAAATGTTCCTGTGCCGGAATGACTCTGTTCTTACTCGAGTCGGCTTGTCAACTACTGGCCAGAGATTCGCTCACAAAACCTCTTGTTTACCGCTAAGTTTTATTCACCCGTTACTCGCTTGGCGGGTTTCTAAGGTCTTGTTACTTGTTTGCGTCTAGCTACGTTCAGTTTCAGCTAAACTAGTGAATAACTATTTTAATCCTTTATTTTTTTTAAACTCACTTTTACCTCTATCAGGATCCTGTGAAAAGGTCCCTAACTTACTTTCTATATACATCGACATATATGCATCGACACATTTAAAATGGTTCTTTACTATAAGGGTGAGGAGAGTGGATTTAAAAGCTATATGTTCGACTTCATTGTACCGGGTGTTCTCCCATAAGACTCGGTCTCTTTCCGCAGGTCGACCTTCTGAAAGCATCGCACATAGGATGAACTCCGTAGCTCCAGCGACGACATCTTGTTTGTTAAAATCTGCGGAGAAACAAATACGTGTACAAACCTGACTAGGACCTCGGGGAATATAAGGAACGTCCTACTGCAGTCCAGATCTCTCTAACACGTTAATCAGCTTGGTCTGAGTTGATTGGTGGTCCGAGTTCCATTCGGTGATACGGGGGTAAGTTAATAAGTAAGTCACAAATGGCTGTAGAAACATAACTAAATATGATAACAACTTGAAACCAGTTTATTTTTATACATACATTGTCCCTTTATTTCTCAACATAATTTCCACCAACATTGATGCATTTATCCCATCGTTTTATCAGTCCTCCCAAAACGGCTGCATATAACTGTGTGCTCTGTTTTCTAAACCACGTTTTCACTTCACATTCAACTTCGGCGTCATTCGCGAAATGTCTCCCGCCAAGGTGAGTTTCAGTGGTTATGCTGACAAATGTTTATCCCGTAAAGCGGTGCATAGCTTGGTAGAATAAGTTACGAGGGCGTGTCAATAAGTAAGTCACACAAACAAACAAACGCAGTGCTATGCAGCCGTTTTGGGAGGACTGATAAAACGATGGGATAAGTGCTTCAATGTTGGTGGAAATTATGTTGAGAAATAAAGGGACAATGTATGTATAAAAATAAACTGGTTTCAAGTTGTTATCATATTTAGTTATTTTTCTACAGCCATTTGTGACTTACTTATTAACTTACCCTAGTGCAATTCAAACTAAGGAGACGGATGAGGACGTGGCGAAGACAAGAAGAAGATAAGGAGTGAAGACGTAGACAAAAAGAACGAAAGGGAAATGGAAAGATGAGGACGGAGAAGAAGAAGTTAGCCATGCCTCTGCGACTGTAGACTGGAGTTAGCGGGTGACCTTACCCCACTGCTTATACAATACATACACATTGAGTATCATGTAGCGGGTCATTTACAGACCTTTGCTCTTATTCGGAGCGTCGATAAGCCTCTCGATCCCTGGCCAGCTCCCCTGCCTTATACACCCTCATGCCCAAAGTGTCTGCAGTGCCCGGTGTCCGTCTTCAGGCTGGTCGACTCTGCCTAATTCTTCCTCCAGGAACCATGGCTTCCACAACTGCTCTTTCCAAGCCACTGTAATGTTTAATGTGGCTACAGTATTTCAGAAATAAACTAGAGAACTTGGTGGCAACTGGCAAGATTTGGAGAAAAGAACAAGGGGAAGGCAGAGAAGTAAATATCTGGATGGTTTGACCACACAAGTCATATTGAGACAAGAACACAGAGCTGATCCACGACTCCGGTGATCGTGTGAGATGGCGAAACATGACCGCCCAAGCTTATAGGCTTGTCACATGATGATGATGATGATCTGTATAATATAGCTATCGTGAAATGTATGGCCCACTTCCAAGCTTGTGATCTTCAACTAAGTTCTTATTCTGTATTCTCCAGAAATACATAGACGTCGACATATTTGGAGATTGCGGCAAACCATGCTCATACAACAACCGCCTTTGTTACAATTGGCCAGCCAAATATAACTTCTACCTGTCCTTCGAGAACTCTCTATGCACAGACTACGTCACGGAGAATTCTTTAAGATATTTGACAATAATGTTCCTGTGATCCCTGTTGTGAGAGGCGGCGCTGATTACGACACACATTTCCCCAGTTTTACCTACATCAACTCTGCTCACTTTAAAACGCCAAAAGATTTGGCTCTTCATTTAAAAGATTTGGCTGCTGATTTAGACACGTACAGCAAGTACTTGGAATACAAGGACTTGTACTCGCTAGTAAGCAGTTCGTTGCCAGGTTGTGCATTTTGCTCGTTCTTAAATTCGCACACATTTCCCGAATTTAAAATTTACAATTTAACGTCATGGGTAGAAAATGGGCGCTGCCATAGACCAAGGTATCTGTAACATATACTAGGGGGTCTGTGTTTTTAATTATCATAGAGCTTCAGAAAAGAATGGCGAATTACTGAACTAACATTTCTTAGTAAATTCCAGACAACCAAATAAATCAATTTGATTATTGCTCGCTGGACTTTAGGCGGCCTGGTGTGCCGTGCCAGTGAGAAGACCTGATCGTTCAGGTCCACGGCGATCGGGCAAATCTTGAGCTACAACCTACGATGGGTGAAGTTGTAATATTCTGTTGTGATAATTTGGCCGTGTCCAGCGTGTGCCGCGTGGTCTAGTGGTTACACACCCGCTTCACACGCCAGTGATCCGGGGTTTGTTTCCGGGTCCGGTCAAGGATATGCACTACTGACGAGCTCAAACGAGAGCGAGACTCGAGTCTAGTGCCTCCACATTGACTTGGATAGGCCTTAGGTTCTGTATGCTTATGGGAATGCCCCGAATGTTGTGATGTCGGTTCCTAAATCAATCAATCAATCATACCAGAATATGATCAGCGTTGCCGGTTGTGCGTTGTGCTCAATATTTAAATTGCAAACAACCAGTAAATGATGGGGTTGATCGTAACGCCCTGTAACAGACATGCAACTTAACACGGAGCTTGTATTGCTGTAAGAATTGTGAAGGATGATTCTGGTGCTTTTGCATTGACCACAAGTAGTCTGACCATGGAAGTCAGGGGAGTAAAATAAAACAATACATGTCTCGAGACACGACCTTCACTCGGGCATGTTTCCTTAGTGACTCAATGAGTACGCTCAGGAAAATAGAAATGAGGTGGGTCCGAAGACATTGGTTGGAGTTTCTGAGGCGGTCACGGCTGGAAAAGATTAGTTTCATTTTCGTGCCAGGGCATACGGGTGTACAGGTAAATGAGCGGGGTGAAGGCTTCAGTAAGGGTACGTTGGGGAAGGGGACAGTGGCCAGGCTGATACACTGTATGCTCTACGGAAGTAAAAACGTTTCTGGGAACCCAAATGATTACGGTGAAACTACAACTATATCAGACTGAGAGAACAGCAAGTTTAAAAAGTTGTGGCCAAGATAAGAAACTACGCAGGGAAACCCAAAAAAGATTATAAACAAAAACAGAACGGTATCGTTTTCCGCTACACGGGGGTTTACTGAGTTGAATCTGAGAAATGATAGCTGGATGGTTTGTGTGTACCTGTGCTGAATGGTTCGTTGCAGTGAGGTTTACTGTCGACTAACTAAGGGGTTATACTGTTTTTTTTCATTGGCTAACCCTTTAGACTCGAAAAAGGACATTGTAGGATCCGAGCACATACTTAATAATCGAATCTCACTGACTGCCGCTTGCAACTGAGGAGCACTCAAGGGCACTCCCCAACAGCCTTTCCTACAAGATCTCGACGAGCTGGGAAGGGCTGGATCTAACAGACAGGAGCGACCCTTCAAGAAAACACTCTAGAAGACCTCATCGAACCATCATGTTTGTGGCCCATGCCAGAATAAGTACATAGCAGACGTTGATGGCGAGAAAAAATCATTGGGGTTGGGGCCAATACATTGGGTTGCGGTGATAGGGCCCTTTGGAAAAACTTGCATTATCGGACTAGGGTTTACGAGG
>JACEFZ010004530.1:0-7500 GCA_014155875.1 Cepaea nemoralis
GCTTTCGTTCGCTTGAAATATGTCTATATCTGAAAAGGGTCGTCTCTTGCTTTAATTGAACTGTTTTTTTTTTTTTTTCGGGTTCACAAAAAGCTCAAATAGATTTTATCTTCCACTGTCGTCTCCCCCTAAACCAAGGGTTTGCCTAGACACGTTTTTAAATTTGGCAGTCTTGGAGTATGTGCTATGCTGTCTGCGCGCCAATCCACATGTGCACATGGCCGATTCCCAGTCTTGAATTGTGTATACATGTGTTTACGAAATCTATTGTGTCCTGTTCTAAAGGCGCAAAATAATGACTTTTTCTGGTCTGTCCATAATGTGGAAAGTCTTTTGAGCAAGTTTTGGTGGCTTTCTGACTGTTTTGATCATTTTTTTCCCTTTTGGTGGCATGTAACGGGCACATGGGGCTGTTCTTTTTTTGCCCCTTCCCTTTTAGCCAAACGATCAGCTCTGTCTTTTCCCCGTATTCCCGCAGGGGGAAAGGTATCAATTGTATGGTGACCTTATGCTGAGGGATAAGTTCAAAAGTAGTTTTCCTTATACAGCAATTTCCCAGACATGAGCGTTTTGAGTACTGATTTTGCATCTGTCAATAGCCCCCAAACGGGTTGTGTACCATGGCTGATTTTTAGTAATTTCTTTTTTGGGCTATCTTGATTGCCTAAATTTTCAGCATCATAGTTATGACAGAAATTTTCCCTTTATGGTACTCGGGTTTTGTTTCCTAGTAGTTTTTTGGGTATTCTATGTACACTCCCGCTCCTCCATTTCGAACAGCATTTTGGGGCTGCCCCTTTATGTAGACTCGGATCCAAAGGTCCTGTGGGTATTCTTCATCAAGGGAAACTAGAGTGGCTTTTTGCGCTGTACACTGTTCTGTTTTTTCCTTGTCAAAAATTCCTCTCATTTCGTCTGGATTTGTAGTGATAGGGCCCATGTTCATCTTTCCATGGAGTCCGCTCTGGTATAGTTTTTAGGGGACTAAAATGTGGCAGATCGGTGGTTTTTTCCCGCAGAGTAGTTTGGCTGGTGGTAAAAATGTTTCTTTTAACCGTCCCATAGCTAAGTTTTCAAATCTGTTCTTCATAGGGTTTGGGGAGGCAAGCTGGGGAACTTTTCTGCTGTATTAGGTTTTCGTATCTCGTGCTCTCTCAGTACTTGTGTCCTCCCCCTCTTCTCCATCTCCACTATAGGGTTGATCTCATCCCTCCTGTGGTGACTTTAAGTGCCCTTTATTTTGCATCTTATCCAGCTCTTTAGTGTGGTTTTTTTATGTTTAACACCACGCAGTTGACCCGTATTCCCCGGTGTGATCGTATGCTCATTTTATAAACTTTGTTAATTTTTTTCCCCTGGCCCCCCCCCCCCTGTTTTTCCACTTAGTTTTCTCAGGATGGCTATTTTCCTTCTGGCTTTTGCTTCTGCTTTGTTGATGTGCTTTCTCCATGTCAGCCTACAATCAAATGTTACTCCAAGGTGTGTTGGTTCTTTATCTTCTCTAAGGGGTATTCCATTTATCTGGATGATCCCTGCCTTTTGTTTTGGAGAGCGGGCAAATAGAGTGGTACAGCACTTGTCAGTGTTTACGCTGACACATCCTTTATTTACCCATGCAAAAAATGCATCAACAGCTCTTTGTAGCGAACTGGTGGGCACTGATGCATGTTGATTTGAGCTCCATATAACCAAGTCATCAGCGTACATTGCCGCTTTAATTCCATGCGGTAGATTGGCAACGGGATCATTGATGAAGATTAGAAAGAGTCGGGGACAAGACTCCGCCCTAGGGTACACTGTGGCGCAATGGTACTTTCTTGCTCTTGAGTCCGTCTATCTGTACTCGAGCTCTTCTGTTGTGCAAGTATGCTTTCACACATTTGTACATTCTTCCACTGACTTTACAGTTTCTCAGTTTCTTCGTCAGACCTTCTTTCCAGACTTTGGTAAAGGCTTTCTTCAGATCATGCAGCAAGCACCAGCTTCTTCTCTTGGAATGCATCCTCAATTTCTTGAGAGAGGTAGGTTGTCTGATCTTCCGTAGAGTAGCACTGCCTAAAGCCAGCCTGCTGTGGCACAAGGATGTTTTCACTTTCAATGTACCACTGCAGTCTGTGATTTATGATGACCTCCATTGTTTTGCAGAGACAGCTGGTGAGGCTAAATGGTCTGTAGCTGGAGGCAATGGAGCTATCTTTCCCTAATTTTAGGAGGGGTATCATGATTGCTTCTTTCCAGGCTTGTGGAACACTGCCTAACGTCCAGCTGTTGTTGAAGATCTGCAACAGCTTTGCTTTGGCCTCTGTTCCTTGGTTCTTGATCATTTCACTGTAGATACCATCAGCTCCTGGTGACTTTTTCATTTTCAGTTTTGATATGGCTAGCTCCAGTTTGCTGATTGTGATAGTTGCCTCCATGACCTCATGTAGTATGTCATTCTGTCCTGTATGTTGCAATTTCTCTCGAATCTCTTGTTTGTTTTTGTTTTCTCTGGACTAATTTCGATTTTGTTATCTTGTGCGAATGAGTCCGCAAAATGGTCAGCTGCTTGCTTTCCTATTAAGATGTTTCCGTCTTTATGTAGTGCAATTTTTTAGTTTCTCCCTATGCCCTCATCGTTAAGTTGTTTTATTAGCTTCCACAGCTTCCTTGTGTCTTTTTCAAATTTCAGAGACTCCGTTTTCTCCTGCCAGCTTTTCCGTCTAGCCTGCAGCTTGGCCCTTTGAAATTTGGCTTTTGCGTGCTGGTATTTATTGTGGTACTCTTGACTGTGGTTGGCCTCTGCTTGCCGTCTACATACTTCCACATCATTATGCAACTGTTCCAGTTCACTACTCCAGTAGGGCTTATAATGTTTACGGGCTCCTTTTGGTACTGTTCCTCGTGCTGCCTGTAGTATGCATTTCCCAAACTCTTCAACTAATTTATTTATGTCCTTTTCATTGTTCAGGTGTCTAGCCAGTATGCTGGTGAGATGTTTGTACGTTGCCCAGTCTGCTTTCTTTTAGTTCCACCTTGAGAGAGTGCTGCTTTCACTTACAAGACAATTTTCTACAATTAGAAAGACTGGCCGATGGTCACTATCACCCAGCTGTTTCCCTACAATTCTTTTATTGTTCCACTCTAGGTCTGGTGAATGAAAAGCCAGGTCAGGTGTAGTTGTAGTGTGCCATGATCTCGAGTAGAAAGTATGTGGGTCGGACGGCTTGTTAATCAAGATGAATCTATTCTCATCCTGTCAGTCTTCCAGTCTCTCTTATCTCTGGTCCATGTGATCATAGCCCCAGCTCTGCGGTGGCTGTTGAACTCGCCAGACACAATAATTGTTTTTTTTTTCTTTTAATGGTAGTGTGTCCAGTGCCTGTGAGCGGTCACTTAGACAGTAGTAATTGATCAGATGACGGTCTTATTCCTTCTTAAATTTTTAAGTGTCTGATACTCAGCCCTTCCATGAAAACTTCAATTTGAGAAGCAGTGAATTATTTTTGACAAGGGTCAGTATCCCCCCTTTTGCCTGTCCTTTTTGGTCAGATCGGTATCACTGGTAGCCTGATTTTGAAAGCTATATTTTCGTGAGGTGAGTTTCTTGCAAGCAACAAACGCTTACTTTTTCTTGGTCCAAGATGTTTTCTAGTTCTATATTTTTAACTCCCTCCGGATTCCTGTGCATTATCTTTATTCTTTGTTTGGTATGGTCAGACGCTCAGGTCCTCGGGCTGCACAGGACATCTGAGAAGGACCTCCAGTAGCTGTGGTTGGACCCTTTCGAGGCATAGGTCCGTGCACTGCACCTGCCTGGGGGTCCAAAGCAGGGCGAGCACCATAACATTTAGCAGTAGTCAACATATTTCATTATGTGTGATTACGTGGCATCCTGATTTCTGTGGTGTGCCTCCTGGGCTGTTGCCTCCGTCTTCAGCACCTTTCCATTGCTAGAGCAGACTATGGTCTTACTCGAGTTTAGGTGTGTAGTCACGCATACACGTGCTGTGCACGCATGTACGTGCATACACATCTAGAGCGTTCTGGTTATTTCTCGGCGCCAGTGACTAGCCGAACCCCCTTCTCCTGTTAGTTAAAACAGCTGCGCCACGAGAAGGCCAGGAGTTGCTGCATAGATGATGAATGCACGAGCCATTGGGGTATTGATGCAAGGTTGGCGCTCCCCAAACCCCCCCCCCCCCCCCCCCCCCCCGGCTATTACAGCAACTTTTAGAGTCATTTCCACTGTCATTAGCTCCACTATCCGGGTCCGGTCAAGGATATCACTACTACGAGCTCAAACGAGAGCGAAACTCGAGTCTAGTGTTTCCCAAAGACGTGGATGGGCCCTTTAGGTTCATACCAGAATACGATCAGCGTTGCCATAGGGGGGTTGTGCTAAATATTTAATCTCAAATCCCAAAACAACCAAATAAACAGTTTTGTTCTATCTAACACTTAACCCTCTTTTTATCACTGCAATTGCCAGCTTTTTATTAGTCAGTGTTCTTTCCATCTTACAAAAGGCTACCTTTGAAAAGTCGAGTATACAGAACTGAAGAGTATAGCTGGGGCCTCGGACATTAAAGTGACTAGATCACGCTACTTAGAACCTGCGGACTAACTTGATGATGATGATATGATGATGATGAGATGATGATGATGATGATGATGATGATGATGATGATGATGATGATCTGACAGACTTGCCTTTATTGAATGCTCATTATATTACAAACCATAGAAGATCATAGAACAGACCTTCAGTTGCCCTGGGTATATGGTTCTGGCCTGATATTACAGACCAATCGGCGCTCAATGTTTGATGTAGTCAATATTACGGCGACCGCCTTTTCTAATCGTGACACGCTGGGACCCATATTATCTTTTAGGTTGAGTTTATCAAGAAGACCAGATCCAATGGGAAATAAGAAAAGAATCCACGCCAGCGTAAGTTCGAAGACGTGACCACCGGGCCGGCTAGCAAACATGTTAGCCAATGTGAAGTAAAGGAACAGCAACAAAAAGAATAAGAAGAAAGGAGGGGGGGATGGGGAGTAGAAGAAGAAAAAGAAGAAAAAGAA
This sequence comes from Cepaea nemoralis, assembly GCA_014155875.1. NCBI lineage: Eukaryota > Metazoa > Mollusca > Gastropoda > Stylommatophora > Helicidae > Cepaea > Cepaea nemoralis. The sequence goes on from JACEFZ010004530.1 coordinate 5,067, forward strand.
GAGAAGAAAAAGAAAAGAAAAGAAGAAAAAGAAGAAGAAGGAGGAGGAGGAGGAGGGGGGGAGGAGGAGGAGGAGGAGGGGGAGAGACGACGAAAGAGAAGAAGAGGAGAAGAAGACGAACCACAAGCACTACAAAAATAAAAGCAACAACCTATGAAGAATTATAACAATTAGGCGCAACGACAGTGCTAGTGGTAAGTGTAGTGGTAGAAGAAAAACAAACCAATTCTGATCACTGGCATGATGGGCTTGGTGACGGTGTTGATTGCGATGTACTTGATGAACAATGGCATGAGTCATTTTTATTGAAACAATTTGAAACAAATAACTGGGAAAACAGTCCAATCGTTTTAATGTATGTTTCAGTGACTTTTATTCACATCATCGGATTCTTACTATCACGCCATTAACCAAACCATAACCAGGATTATCAAAGCTGTCGCCAATGATATTTGCCTTCTGTGTGCTGGCAATAGGTAGTGACAGAGAAGCAACTGTCAGATCTATGGCCGTACACATCATCTACAAATATAGCGAAAAGGTGTATTAAATGAAGATGAATTTAAAATATTCATAATAAAATACAATCACATACTGTGATATATATATATATATATATATTATATAAAATATATATATATATATATATATATATATATATATATATATATATATATATATATATATATATATATATATATAACACAATTGAGGACGTAAAAGAAGCAATCAGAATTACCAAACGTGTAGTGAGACTTTACAAACACTTGGAATATATATATATATATATACCTGGTGTTTGTAAAGTCTCACTACACGTTTGGTAATTCTGATTGCTTCTTTTACGTCCTCAATTGTGTTTACATTATTTTTGTAAGCATTTCCTTTCAAGTAACCTTATAGAGAAGAATCAGACACAGCAGAAATCCTTTATGGATGCAAATGTAATCATGGTTTAAGAATTCTGTGCACAGTGTTCACTGATATGTTCACTTGTTGAGGAGCGGCTGGCCGAGTGAGGAGCGCCTGGCCGAGTGGCTACAACGCCGGGCTCTCTTTCGGGAGACCCGGGTTCAATCCCTCGGTAAGGTGTGGGATTTTTTTCTGTCGGGGGCAAAAAGAAAATCCTAACCTGCACAGTTCGCGGCGACTGCACTAGCCAGGCGGCCTTAATTCCTCAGGCTCAAAGACCCCTCTGCCATACATCGCAAGGTACAATATTGGCAGTAAATGACAGTTTAAATGACAGTTGCCATATTTTCCTTAAGAGATAGCTTGGACTTTTCAGGATTGCCTAGACAGTTTTCATCACACACAGGAGGTCTACGAGATCGCGGAGCATCTTCCACAATTCCCGTAGCATTCAACAAATGTATAACAGTAATGCGATGAGGTGGTTGTTTATCAGGAAATCTTATAAATCTTTGAACAGCCATCTGTGTGTCGACCGACTTTTCGAAACACTTTTTCAATCAAAACAATTATTTCTTCCGTTGATAATACCATTTTATTTGGAGTACAAGGAATTACCCCAACAAACAACAGCCATTCGCCGCATATTGCTTCACGATTGACTGTGGCGTACATTTTTTAATAACATCATGTACTTCATCATCATCCGGTGTCTTGTCGGCTGGCGTAGGTGATCATGTCTCTCCACAAATTACGATCTCCGACGTGATGGATCAATTCGTGTATTGACTCAATTCCGTGTCATGACACAAGACTGTCAATAACCTTTTCACACTGTCTTCCTCTTTCTCTCTTTCCGCAAATCTTTCCGGTTGTCACAGCATCTTCCAGTTTTTGTCTTCTCATAACGTGGCCAAAAAACGATGACTGCATCTTTATCATGTTTGTGATAAGTTGTCTTTGCGACTCGGCCTCCCTTAAAACGTCCTGATTGCTCTTTTTGGCTGTCCGGTTAATTTTCAGCATTCTTCTATGAAACCGCATCTCCAAGACGGTGACTTATTGCGCACAATGTTCTTTATTTGATAGAATAAAATTGTTGCTTGTCCTATTCTGCTCTTTATCTCAGTGATGCACCTTCCATCTGATGTTATCAATGTGCCTAGATATCTTAATTTCTGCACTTGCCCCAAAATAAAGTCCTATACTTTAATTGCATATTTAGACACAGGATATATATATATATCAGTTATCAGTTGGGGTATCTTCATTGCACTCCGGACAGGTCCATAGGTGCTCAGTTCCTCGCCCCCCCCCCCAAGCATAAGCATCAGCGTTCAGTGGCTAATAGTGCCAGTTCTGTGTTGGTTAACGAGGGACCTCGTTCTCCCGATGTACCTCTCGTGTCTGGCCGTGCCAATTCTTACTCCCAAGTCTTTCATCCTGGACAGCGATGTGGATTCATTGAAGTCAAAGTCTTCTGTTCTCAATATGTCTTTAAGGACGTTAGTAACATCGGCAC
>JACEFZ010004530.1:12500-48398 GCA_014155875.1 Cepaea nemoralis
TGTATGTCTGTATGTGTGTATGGGTGTATGTGTGTGTACATGTGTGTGTATGGGCGTGGGATGTGTGGGTGGATGGCGGAGATTGTGTGGGGGGATGTGTGAAAGTGGGGGATGTGTGAAAGTGGGGGGGGGGATGTGTGGGTGGATGCTACTTTTGTGTCTGGGTAGGTGCATGATGTGTGGGTTGGCGGGGATATGTGTTTATGTATAGATGGGGATGTGTGGTTGGGGGATGTGTGTTTGACTGGTGTGGAGAGTGGGGGTGGGTGTGTGGTGGGGGTGTGTTTATGGGTGGTGGGGTATGTGTGGGTGGGTAGGGAGATGTGTTTGTTGGTGGGGATGTGTGTATAGGTGAGGGGTGTGTAGTTGAGAGGTGGCGGATGTTGAATGGGTGTAGGTTGGTTGATGTGTGTGTGGGTGGGCGGGTGGGGGAAATTGTGTGGGTGTGGGATGTGTGTGTGTGTGTGGGTAGGTGCGAGATGTGTGCGTTGGCGGGGGTATGTGTGTGTGGTTTTGTGATGTGTGTTTTGCTGGGTGGTTAGATGTGTGTCGGTGGGTGATGGAGAATATGTGGGTTGGTGAGTGCGTGTCGGTTATGGGATGGGTGTGGAATGTGTATGTGAGTGGGGAGATGTGTGTTGGTGGGAGATCGGTGGGTGGGTGGCGGCATGTATGTTTTCCTGGGTTTGTGTGAGTGCGCGGAGGTATGTGTGCATGGGTATGGGAGGTGTGGTGGGTGGGGGATGTGTGGGTGGCTGCGGGATTGTGGGTGGCTGCGAGATGTGTGGGTGGATGGGGGTTGTGTCTCATAACATTGCAATATGCATTGTTTATGCTTAGAACTTTCATTTGACAATGCCCCCCCCCCCCATGTGAATGTATCATGCGTAATATGCATTGATTATGCTTACACAATCCATTTGACAATGATTTTTTGTCCGATGTAAATGTAACATGCACATTTGATGAATGAAAGATGAGTGATTGGAAGGGTCGAATGTAAGATAGGCCTGCGTGCCCAATTTATTACCATTTTAAAATAAAGTTCGTTCGTTCGTTCGTTCGTTCACGTAGGAAGCGGTAAACCATGAGTGAGGGGTGGAGTGGCTTAGTGGTATGGCGTCGCCTCTAATTCCCGCAGAGCTGGTTCAGTTTTATTACAAAATGATATAGTGATATAACCTAGGTAGTGGATCATTTATCTACCATTATTGGATAAAGGCAATCAGCTGGGAGGGTCCTCACGCAAGTTACATATCTTTGAAAATCGTAAAGTGCAGGTAGCGTAGGTGGTTGCACAGACTACATCTAAACTTGAAAATACCATACCAGAGAAAATATTAATAGTTTGTGTTTCCACCTGCCATTTCTTCTCTCCAGTTTTCCATTATCGCCATGTACTTCAGCTTTTCCATATCAAGGAACGATCAAAGGATGTGTACTATCCTCTTCTGATGTCAGCGTGCGTTACCTGTATTCGGGATATCATTTTTACTCTTTCTATCCGTCCACTATGTTCTCATAATTCTTATATAAAACCACACCTCCGCATCCTCCACCTAATTCCAAACTTGTCAGCTAATTGCCAGTGATTCGCTTCCGTGCAGCAGGATTGGCTCAATATGGCTCTTAAGACTCCTTACCTCACCTCGATTTATAACGATGTATTGAAGAGAATATTACTCATCGTGTGAAATGCTGTCTTTGCTTGGGCTATTAAACATTTACCTCTCTTAATACATCTTCTATTTATTGTTGTTAAAGTACCCATATACTTAAATGCATTGGCATATTTCAGACTAGTTCCATTCACTTTAGTGTCTCTACAATCTTGATATTGAGAGCATATAATTCATTCATTCATTCAGTAGCATGTCCTTTGTAGAACCTCGCTCCCATAACAACCTTCCGGAAAACCTCTCGATCATAAGCAAGATGTCCCGCATCTGATACACCCATCTGGAGATCATTCGCCACATTCTGCACCCATCTTCTCTTTGGCCTTCCTCTTCCTCTCTTCCCAGGCATATACCCTTCCATTATTGTTCTCTCCAAACTTTCGTGACGTTTCAAGTGACCGAAATATTTCAATTTTCTTTGTTTTATCGTCTTTAATAGCCAACCTTCTTCAATATTCAACTCTTGAAGTATGGATGCATTTGTTCTTTTCTTTACCCAAGATATTCTTAGAACTCGTCTATAACATTTATATTCAAAGGCGTTTATGCGCTGTTCAGCTTGTTTAGTGAGTGTCCTTGTCTCACAGGCGTATGTTGCAATGAAAAAGATGCATGCTCTTAATAATCGAAGTTTTGTAGTTCTATCTGTCCCACTCCATAATTTATTCAGCTGTTTTAGTCTTATAAGAGCAATTGATAGTCGCCGTTTAATTTCTTTCATTGTGTCGCCGTTGTTGGTAATCAATGACACAAGATATTCAAAATTTTCCACCACCTCCAATTTCTCCCCATTAATGTATATTTCTTTCTCTATAGTAGTTATACTATGTATGCATTATCTTTGTTTTTGCTATGTTAAGATATAAGTTGTGATTTTCACTATTCATTTGGGTTGAGGCGATTAGATTTTCTATGCCATTCTGTGTTGTAGAGAGTAATACTGTATCATCAGCATATCGAATATCTGGTATGTCATGACCGCCGATATTTAGGGCATCATATAGTTCCCTGTTTATATCATCTCTTACATTTCTCATTATATTTTCGGCGTACACGTTAAACAAATAGGGTGACAGCACGCAGCCCTGACGGACTCCTTGCTTGATGTCAAACCAATCTGATGCCTCGCCATATATTCTAACTGCTGCTTGTTGGTCTAGATAGAGCATTTTTATGAGTTGTTCTACATGTGATGGAAAGTCCATATTCCTCATGATTTCCCAAAGTTTCTGTTGTTGTACACAGTCAAATGCCTTTGAATAATCCACAAAACATGAGAATAGGTTTACATTAAATTCTCTGCACTTCTCTAACATTAAACGCATGTTGACTATGTGATCTCTTGTTCCTCTTCCTTGTCTAAATCCAGCTTGAACCACGTCAATCTCTTCTTCCATTTTCTTACGAAGTCTTCCCATTATGACTTTTAGTAGAATTTTACTTGCCTGACTGATCAGGGCAACAGTTCTATAGTTGGTGCATAATTTCAGGTTGCCCTTTTTTGGTATTGGAATGAAGATAGTTCTCTTCCAATCTTTTGGCCATATACCATATTTCCAAATCTTTGTACATAATGCATGATATATGTGTATGCTTTCTTCTCCTCCCGCTTTAAATACTTCAGCTGGTATCTCATCACATCCAGGTGATTTACCATTCTTCAGGTTCTTTATAGCCCAAGCAATTTCATCTAATGAGGGTTCAGGTTCTGTCTCTGCTGTCATTGGCTCATGTATCTCATTCATATCCTCACTGTCACTCATATCATACATTCCACTGCAGTACTCCTGCCATCTTTCTAGAATTTGCCTAGATTCTGTTAAGGTATTTCCCATCTTGTCACATATAATATTCAATTGAGGTTGAACATTTCTTGTCAATAACTTCATTTCTTTGAACATTTCATAATCTCTTCCAGTCTTATGAATTGCTCTATTCTGGTACAGCAATCTTGTATATATTTATTTTTGTCCTTTCTTGTGTTATTTCTTATTTCTCGAGTTAAAGATTTATACTTCATCCTGCTGTTATCGGATTCATCTCCTTTCTGTTTCAGCTCCCTTCGTTGTTTTATTAATTCTAACGTGACTGATGTAATCCATGGCTTAAGTTGCTTTTTCTTGGTCGGAATTAGATCTTTGGCTGCAGTTATCAAGATATCTCTAGCTTGTACTGCCAGTTCATCAGGTGTCATTTCTTCTTGTACAGACATCAAGACCTCAAAGCGATTCCTAACTTCTACATCCGGTATTTTTATGAGATCAAAACGAAGTGGCATTGGTCCTCGGATAAGCTTTTTGAGTTTTAATTTCAGATCTGCTTCTAATAACTGATGATCTGTATCACAGTCTGCACTTCGTAGGGTTTTTGCTTGATCTCCATCTTCTTTGTATTATATAATATAGCATATAATACACAGGCATAATTAGTTCTTATTGATGGCACATACATACATGAATTATGTTTGTTATTGCTGTTTGTGGTGAATTCTCTAGAAGACTGAGTTTTAATGCTTAAGTTCAATGTATTGACCTTCTAATCACTGGAGAATGAAAACAGCTTGCGTCTTTTGGAATGAGGGGTTTGTAGAGACTTTCCTTCAACCCCGTAAGAAAGCAATGCCTCTACCGGAACTGCAGAGAACTCTCTTTTCCCCTCTTCAAGCTTAGAAATCTGCGGCCGGTGCTAGCCCGATACTGGTACTTCATACAGGGTGTATTTTGAATGACTGTGGGGTTTTTGACAATATTGCCGTTCCAAGTTTTGTATTCACCCTCTGTGAGCTCATGCAACATAAAAGGTAAACACAAAACTTCGAACAGCAATATTTTCAAAAAACAGTCATTAACAGTCATTAGAACAGTCATTAAATAAGTCAACAGTCATCACAAATACACCCTGTATTAACGGGAGTGCATATTCGGATATGACCGGATCATGATTCAGCACAGCACACGTGGACTACCTGGGATTGGGGATGTTTTCTTCACAGTTTCTAGGTTTTTCATTGTCAACAGACTCCCCACCAAATACCCAAGGTGAATAATGGATTTCAAAAACAGGAATCAAAATGTATGGTAAAGAAAAACGTTAATTTGTATTGAAAGCCTACATTTTTACTCGGTACTTTAGAATGAGACCTGTGGAGACACATCACCGACCACGCCTGTCGTAGCGACACGTTAGTAAACAGATACTAATGTGTTGATTGATAAAGGAAAAGAGAAATTTATTCTCTTCAACTTGTTTATTATGATGAAAGAAACGCCAAGGAAAAGATAATGAGTCAATCAATCCTGTTGAACTATACAATGTGGCGACATTGATGTCTTCAGATCACACAAAGGGTCAAAGAGCGGCAAGAGAGCGCGTAAGTATCGAGTATCCCTCAGAATAATATACATAATTAACTGATCCAGTGTCAAAGGATAATATATCGCCAAATGTTACCTACTATTGGGTTAGAATGACGATACATCGCCATACTAGGATCATTGTTATTTGTTTTGTTTCGTGGTATCTTCCGCAATTTCAAAGCTCAATTAATGGAAAATGACATTATAATACGTGTTCATTTGATTGTGTGCCGTGTTTTGTCTAAAGATACTTTTTGTTTGGCGCTGAATCAGTTAATGATTATGTTTCCGTTCGCTTGCTTTGAACTCAAGTGTAGCCCAAACACGTGATTCTACTTCTAGTAGTTGCCACTATTGGGGTGATCACTTGAATGATTTTGCTTGGGATTAGCTTTCCTTATTATCATTGTCCCTCGCCATGAGGCGAACCCACTCCGACTTCTGAGGTACTTGCAATTTAACAGCTTAGTCCAACTGACCAATCTGGGGTCATTTATATTTCCCTTTATCCAACCACACAGACTAAAGTGATTGCAGGAAGATCGCACAAAAACCCGCCCTGTAATGCATAATTACTGGCAATGATGTACAAGGGGCTTCTCATAAGTCTTTAGCCTGACCATGAAGGGGTAGGCGGAGAAAATTTAAATTTGGCACATATATAGCTCATTCAATTTGTAAATAACATATGAATTATGAATTTCCCGCCTCAACTGGTTTTCCCGATATGGTGCATGGCACAACACACCCTATTGACCAGATCTGCACGGTTTGTCAGAACAATGGAGAAATCAGACGCCAGGACTGTGATAAAATTCTTGATGTTACATTATAAAACACCTACAGAAATACACAGGGAGATGGGGCCAGTGTTTGAGGAAGTCTGTCCTTTATATGCTTCTGTAAAAGAAAATTGGTGTTTGCAGTTTAAGTGTGGCCGTTCCCAAGTTGCAGATCTGCCAAGACCAGGACGACCGTCCTCAGGGTGCAATGATGTAAATAAATTCTGCAAAAGTAAAGAAAATCATAGGCCAGGATAGGAAAATGACAAGTGCAGAGATATCGCGTTCAGCAAAACTGAGTAAGAGTACAGTTTTTAGAATTTTACACAACAGACTGAATATGAGAAAAGTGTGAGTCCCGCGCCTGCTGACATGTGAACAGAAACAAACACGGGTTGATTGCTGTGGCCAGTTGCTTAAAATGTGGAGGTCGAAAAACATGTAAAAGACCATGGGGACAGTAGATGAGACTTGGATTCACCAAGTCGTAAAAACACAGCTAAAAAGAAATCGTCTTGACAGTGACGAAGATGTCATACTGGCTTGTGATAAATGGTTTAGTTCGAATAATAGGTTGTTTTATTCTGAAGGTCTTTTCAAGGTCACGCAGAAATGGCAGGAATGCATAAATTCAGGTGGTGGTTACATTGAGAAGGAATAAACACTGCCAAATTTCAATTTTCTCCGCCTACTCCTTCATGGTCAGGTTAAAGACATATGAGAAGCCCCTTGTATAGCACGACTGCACATTCATGATTGTTATTTTTTTTTATCTTTAATATTTATTATATTGTATTTGCTGTTCGGAGTCTCGGTGGCGCAGTGGCATGTGCGCTTGCCTGCTGACTCGATGGTCATGGGTTTCATTTGGCATTGAAGTGGGAACCAGAAAATGTCTTGGGAAGTAAAGGTGGTATTGACGTCACTCCTTCAGTGTCGATTGGTCTATAAAGCCATGGGGCTTGCACACTTTGCCCAGTACCCTCCCAAAATGTGTACAATTTGGTTTTTATATTTTACTTGTTTATTGACTCTTTATTCATAATCCGTCTCATTATTTACTCATAATAACAATGCAAAAAGAAATCAGAGACAGCTGCAAACAGAATAGCAACAATACAATATGAAATCGGACACTGCAGCAAAATTAAAAGTAACAATCCAACATGAAATTAGAAATAGCAGCAAACAACATAGCAACAATACATTATTAAATCATGCACTGCAGCAAACATAATACTAGCAATACAATATGAAATTAAGGACAGCAGCAAACAGCACCTAACAACACTACAATATGAAACCAGGCACTGCTGCAAATATAATAGTAACAATACAAAAATAGGGATAGCAGCAGACTGTATAGCAACAATCATCATCATCATCAAGTGCATGCCAGCTGGCGTTGGCGTTCGTGTCTCTCCACAGATCTCGGTCTTTAGTGTTCTTGATCAACTTTGCTCCTGATCTTCCTCCATGCCACAGTCTCAATCCATCCAGCATAATTTCTCTTGGTCGGCCTCTGCCTCCCTTCCTCTCGATTTTTCCAGTTGTCATGATGTTCTCCAATGCCTCTCTTCTTCTCAGCACATGACCAAAGAAAGCTGTTTGTCATTTTATTATTGTTGTATATAATGTTATAGTTTCATTAGCCTCTTTCAGGCAATCGTCGTTAGTTACTCTGGCAGTCCAAGGAATTCGCAACATTCTTCTCTTTCACATCTCTGTTGCTTTCAGGTTCTTCTTAATTTATTCATTTAGATTCCTAAATTCACTGCCATACAGCAAAACAGGGTCTGTATAGCACTTCAGCACTCTTTTTTGTCCATTCAGTGATAGTGACTTACTAGGGGTCACTGGTGAAGCCACGGCTCACCAAAGTTTATAGGTACCTTTAGTAATAGAATATATCTCATAACAGGTTGTGCAAAATATACTACTTTTCATTTTCTTATTTGCAGCTTTTGCTTGCCCTATTCTGCTCTTACTCACTGTTGTGCACCTTCCGTTTGATGTTATAAATTCTCCTAGGTATTTAAAATTATCCAAATGGTAAGAAATGTCCCTTTTATTTCCATTTCACATTTTGGTGTCACATTTTTCTTTGATATCAGCATTGTTACTAACGAATGAAAGAAGAAAAAGAAGCATTGTTACTTGTTATTGATATTCAAGAAGAGTCCTTTCTTTGCACACTCCGTTACTACAATGTCAAAGAATTGTGGTAAATCTTTTGCATTATCCACCACCAAAATGTGTCATTTGCATAGCTTATATTGTTTGTATTATAACCTCCGATTAGTATTCCCGGCTTCTCTTTGATCTCTCTCATTATTACTTCACTATAGAAAGAGAAGTGTTCCGGTGATAAACCAAATCAATGTCGCACTCCTAACTTTATTTGTTCATAAATGCCCTCTTTATCTTCCATTTTAATTGCTGCTACATAGTTCCAGTAAATTTTTTTTTTATTATTTTGAGATCTTTCCCATCGATGTTGATATCTTCCAACATTTTAATTAGTTCATCGTGTTTTACTTTATCAAATGCCTGGGTATAATCTATGAAGCACAAATATATGTTTTTCTTTGATCATTCTATTAGTGTTCGTAACGTATATTGTTTGTACCCTTCCCTTCCACAAATGCACCCTGTTCTTCGCCAATTTCGATTTTTATTTTCTTTCTTGTTCTTCTCATTAAAATTCTCAGTAGAAGTTTAGTGACATGGTTCAAAAGGTTAATTGTATGAAAGACTTCGCATTCAATTGCTCCTGGTCTTTTTGGTATAGCTATAAATACATAGCAACAATACAACAAGAAATCATGGACAGCAGAGAACAGCATACTAATAATACAACAACAATGCAGGGAAAGCAGTAAACAGCATAATAGCAATACAGCACGAAATCAAGGACAGCAGTAAACGGCATAGTAACAATACAAACATGAACTCAGGGACATTAACAATAACAGTACAAACATGAATTCAGGGACATTAACAAACAGTATAGTAACAATATAATATGAAATCGGGGATAGCAGCATTAAAGCATAGTAACAATACAACGAGAAATCAGAGACGGCAACAAAAGGCATGTCTCTAGTATACACTATGAAAATAGAAACGGCCGCACGTTTAAGTCGCTATAGGCCTGTTTTTCCTGTCTTTTCTTGGGACCACTAGTAGCGATAATGATACTGATGATTAAAAACAACTTTCTAGATCAGTGTTTCTAAAGCTTTTCCGGGTGTCGTCTCTCTTGAATAACTTTCAAGTAAATCCATACCGCATTTGCATCATCATCACCTGCTTCTCCAGTGATCAATATTTGCTGTGCGTCTATTCCGGTACGGGGCAGGAAAACGACAGTTCGCCTGAGGTCTTTACGGGTAGCCTTTACTATGCGTAAACAGCCTATCCACTACAATGGACTGGAAGTCTGGTCTAGTTTTAATTGTCTTTAATTGTATCACAAGACATTGTAAAGAGTAAGAAATATCCTGAAGACTAGTTTGTTCAGAATAACCTGATATTTATTTAAGAAGTCGTGGTGGCACAATGGCTATCATGTGTGCCTTCTGACCTGGCTGTCTAGTGTTCGAATCCCTATCGAGGCCAGTATTTGTTTTATTAACCTGGGGCGACAGGACACATTAACACTTTACACACTTCACATTAACAGGACGACAGAGCCTAACATGAGTTAGGAAATATCCTGGGAAGTAAAGACCACAAACAAGCTAACAAAAAAAACACTGTAGGTGATCCTCAACTTTCAGTCTGTTACTTGCCTTGTTTGGATTTATAGACTCCTTTTCTTTTCTTCGTTCTCTCGCTTTGAACTTGAGCGTAGCCCACATACGATTGATTTTTGCATGTGCTCCAGCTTTTCCTGTTGTCAGTGCCTTCCGCCAACAGGCTAACCCACTCCGACTTCAGAGGTACTTTTAATTTACGTCCCCAAGTCAAGGACTAGTAGTCAACTGGCCGGTATAGGAAGATAACCACCTACCTTGACATCACGTCCCCAAGTCAAGGACTAGTAGTCAACTGGCCGGTATAGGAAGATAACCATCTATCTTGACATCACGTCCCCAAGTCAAGGACTAGTAGTCAACTGGCCGGTATAGGAAGATAACCATCTATCTTGACATCACGTCCCCAAGTCAAGGACTAGTAGTCAACTGGCCGGTATAGGAAGATAACCATCTATCTTGACATCACGTCCCCAAGTCAAGGACTAGTAGTCAACTGGCCGGTATAGGAAGATAACCATATATCTTGACATCACGTCCCCAAGTCAAGGACTAGTAGTCAACTGGCCGGTATAGGAAGATAACCATCTATCTTGACATCACGTCCCCAAGTCAAGGACTAGTAGTCAACTGGCCGGTATAGGAAGATAACCATCTATCTTGACATCACGTCCCCAAGTCAAGGACTAGTAGTCAACTGGCCGGTATAGGAAGATAACCATCTATCTTGACATCACGTCCCCAAGTCAAGGACTAGTAGTCAACTGGCCGGTATAGGAAGATAACCATCTATCTTGACATCACGTCCCCAAGTCAAGGACTAGTAGTCAACTGGCCGGTATAGGAAGATAACCATCTATCTTGACATCACGTCCCCAAGTCAAGGACTAGTAGTCAACTGGCCGGTATAGGAAGATAACCACCTACCTTGACATCACGTCCCCAAGTCAAGGACTAGTAGTCAACTGGCCGGTATAGGAAGATAACCACCTACCTTGACATCACGTCCCCAAGTCAAGGACTAGTAGTCAACTGGCCGGTATAGGAAGATAACCATCTATCTTGACATCACGTCCCCAAGTCAAGGACTAGTAGTCAACTGGCCGGTATAGGAAGATAACCACCTACCTTGACATCACGTCCCCAAGTCAAGGACTAGTAGTCAACTGGCCGGTATAGGAAGATAACCACCTACCTTGACATCACGTCCCCAAGTCAAGGACTAGTAGTCAACTGGCCGGTATAGGAAGATAACCATCTACCTTGACATCACGTCCCCAAGTCAAGGACTAGTAGTCAACTGGCCGGTATAGGAAGATAACCATCTATCTTGACATCACGTCCCCAAGTCAAGGACTAGTAGTCAACTGGCCGGTATAGGAATGTGATAGCGCCAAACCAACGATTTATTTTGGTTTGGTCTGCCTCAAGAAATTATCTGACAACGCCGGAAACCCCACTCTGAAACAAAGGGACTGGGGTCCATTTTTCCTTGTAGCAGCCAGCTAGACCATGTGAAGGAAGGCGCTTGGGCTCTGTGTTAATAGTTTTGTGGCCAGCCCGCCTTGAGACGAGAGATGTGGGGTTTCCCATCTGTTCGTCAGTGAACAACATATGTCAGAGGAAAAAGCTGAGCGGCTGACTAGTTAGTGTCAGCAGGCCTGGGTTCTTGGTGGGATAGTAAATTGTCACAACTCTTTGTTTATGTCGTGTCTTGGGGTTTATGTTGTGTAACCTATGTTTTTGTAGTGCCTTGTTGTCTGTGCAGTGTTGCTTGTGTCAAGGTTCTTTATTGTGTCAGTCTAACCAGCTATTGCTTGGAGCACCTGTGTTGTGGTACTTGGTGTACCCTGTTGTCTTAAGTGGTGTTGATTGGTTGGGGGTTACCCACCGTTGTTGTTTGATATATACGGTTGTCTGTTGTATCTGTTATTGCAATGTGTTATCAAACGTGTTCAGCTAGAGGAGATAAATAAAGAGCTTGTTTATTTGTCCTTGATTTGTTTGTTTAGTCTCTTTTAGTTTTTACTTTTTACAGTCACTATTTCTACCACAATCTAACACCTTAATCCAAAGTCTGGGTCTCAAATATGACAGTCAGTCCAGAGTTGAGGCCCCTGCCTGAGATCTCGTATATCTTCTTATCTAATTACTATAATCTTTCTTTGTCGGTTGAGGCGGTGTGAGGTTCTCTCTCTTTTCACTATTTTTCTTCTCTGGCCGTAACGAAGTCAGAACTACTCTCTACCTCTTAGCACCGTAGCGAAGGAAGCATCAGTCTTTATGATTGTCTCCCTTTGTCTTTTACCATCGACTACAAAATGGCGACCCCGACGAGATATTGTGGCAGCCTTTGAATTGTTCTGTTAGGATTGTTTTAGTATCTAGTGATTGTTTTGTGTGATAGGGCAGTGTTTATGTTTGTGGTGTCCATTGTCTTTGAGTTGTGACATTAGAACCCAGGTTTGCTGCTGAGACGCCCCAGGCATTCCTGCACAAGAGAGGAGTCCCTTGTATGGTGAGTGGGCTCAGATAAATTGCCTCCTAGTACACTTTCACTGTATCCTATCCAGAGCAAGGATGGCTCTGTCTTCAACGTTAGGGACCGCAGTTCCCCTCCCAGTTGGTGCCCCTGACGTCACAGGGCCCACTGGTGAAGTCAGGTACATAGTGGCACCTGTGAAGATAGGAGTACCTTGTTTTGGCCGGCAAGGTGGGCCAGCTGTTGAGAAGTATGTGAGGAAGGTGAGATCTGCATGGAGGGCTGGTGCGGTGTGTGATGAGGACAGGGTTGACATCATTTGGGAAAGTGTTGCTCCCAATGTGTGGGCAGAGCTTGAACTTAGGTCAGCTTGTAATGACCCTGAGGAAATGCTGCAGACCATTCAGCAGGTGTATGGAGAGCAGCGCAGCATGGTGGAACTGGCTGCGGCTTTCTTTCAAGTAACACAAGATGCAGAGGAATCCATCATGGATTTCTCTCACCGGGTCCACAAAGCCTTTCGTTTGGTGCTGGAAGCTCAGAGAAAGAGGGGCATGGTTGCTTGGGATCCAGTGATCCTAAGAGACTGGTTTGTTGCAAAACTACACAATGTTCTCAGCAGGAGAATGGCAGAGGAGAGGATATTGCATGACCCGTCAGTGACTTTCCTTTGTGTTAGAGACTTGGCCATGCGATGGGCTGGTGTGTCGTTAGCTCCAGAAGTCTGTACATACCAATATGTAGAACGTCAAGATTACAGTTCAGAGAGGTGGCCTAATGCCAGTGGTCGGTGTCAAGGGGTCCAGCATGATGAGGTGGTGGTGAAGGAGCTTCAAGCTGAGCTAGGTCGGATGAGAGCCTTAGCTGATTCGTTGCTGCAGCCCAAGGTACAACGCAAGAGGTGCAATGTTTGTCGAAGCCGCACACACCTCCAGAACAGGTGTCCGAAGAGAGGGGTTAGTGTTATTCAGAACCCCTCTGGAGTCAATTGTAGCAAAGCATTTGCCAACGTAAGCCACCGAGACCAGCAGGGCCTTAAGCGACAACAGAGTCCGCCCCAGGTTGATTCTTCTAAAGGATCAGCCCCAGCAGTTCAGGTGGGTGCAGTGTCAACTTCTGATAGCCGGATGGTTATGTGGGGCAACCGGAGAAATTTCTTTCGCAGGAAGATGCGGAGGAGGAGGGGACGATGGAAGTCTCCTGGTGTCCGTGTGGTCGACCAGTTAGAAGGTGTCAGAAATGTGACAGGTGGACCGTCTATTGTGACTGGTATGGGCCAAAATTTTCTGCATACCGGTATGTCAACCCGTGACTTTGTGCAACAGAGGATTGTGAAAGACCACCAGCAAGAACTTTTGCCCGTTAAACATGGTTGTGAAAGATAGAGACTGTTTTCATCTGTTTAGGAATCCCAGTCTTTTGGATTGACAGCCTTAGTGTAGTTAGTTAATTATCAGTTATGTTTTGCTGTTGTTATGTATTGTGATTGCAGGTAGATGGTGTCATGTGATGACATGTCTTTCTTTTAGAGTGCAAGAACACCAGGCAGACCCGGTGAAAGGGGTGGTTCTGTTGTTCACGTGGTATTGTCATTACCATCATGTCCAGTAAGAGAGTAACTTCCAGGGTGAATTCATGAGGTGGGATATTATTGAATTAACAATGTTTTGTTGACCCTGTATGGGGTGTTCCTTTGTTTTTATATCCAGGTTATAGGTGACACAGGATGAAATGTTCTTTTTAGTGTAAGGGTACAATGTTAGAAGCACAAACCACTCAGGTATCCCATTAGCTGCAGGAAGCTTATAATTGATTAGAAGAGACAAATGGTATTATTTTTAAATACATTTTGTGTTGAATTTCCAGAGTTAAGGGAAATAGTAACCAATATAAAGGTTACTGGTTTAATGTTTATGTTTGTTTAATTATTTTTATGTAAGAAGTGAGGGTTGTATTAATTTTGTTATGATTGGTGCTCTTATAGCAGAAGAGCTATTTTTCCTCACTGATATTATTTCAGTCATTAGTACCAACAACTGAGTTGGTATGGTTTAGACTTTTGTGTTCAGATTATTGGTATTTGGAACTGACTGATGCCTGGTGATGTAATCTACACTGTTTCACACTGTAAGTGATGTATGAAAAGAAAAAGACTATTTTTGTTTAGTGGTACTCTTCAGGGATATAACCAGCAGTTTAGGTTTTGGGGGCAAGGTCTCCAAAGGTGACAAAGTTTTTTTTTTTGATGGTTGTGCTCCCTGACCAGGGAATTGTTAGGGCATAGAAGTCTGATGTGACAGTTAACAAAATCTATTTTGCATTTGTCATTTTGATGACTGGTTACGTATAACTGTCATTGGTTTCTTGACTGATGGATGATTATGTTTTTGGATGTGGTAACATGTGACATAGATTTGTTATGCCTTTGTCATTTTGATGGCGGTTTGTGTGTAAATTTCATTGAATCCTTGTTTCATTGATGATTATTTTTGGATGAGGTCACAGGTGGCTTTATATTTTTTTTTTTTTGCGTTTGTAATTTTGATGATGGTTTATGTGTAGATGTTAACTTTTAAAGAGATGGTTGGGGTAAGGAGATATGATAGTACATTCCTTTTGACGGGACGTCAAAAAAAGTAAGGGGTTGGATATGTGATAGCGCCAAACCAACGATTTATTTTGGTTTGGTCTGCCTCAAGAAATTATCTGGCAACGCCGGAAACCCCACTCTGAAACAAAGGGACTGGGGTCCATTTTTCCTTGTAGCAGCCAGCTAGACCATGTGAAGGAAGGCGCTTGGGCTCTGTGTTAATAGTTTTGTGGCCAGCCCGCCTTGAGACGAGAGATGTGGGGTTTCCCATCTGTTCGTCAGTGAACAACATATGTCAGAGGAAAAAGCTGAGCGGCTGACTAGTTAGTGTCAGCAGGCCTGGGTTCTTGGTGGGATAGTAAATTGTCACAACTCTTTGTTTATGTCGTGTCTTGGGGTTTATGTTGTGTAACCTATGTTTTTGTAGTGCCTTGTTGTCTGTGCAGTGTTGCTTGTGTCAAGGTTCTTTATTGTGTCAGTCTAACCAGCTATTGCTTAGAGCACCTGTGTTGTGGTACTTGGTGTACCCTGTTGTCTTAAGTGGTGTTGATTGGTTGGGGGTTACCCACCGTTGTTGTTTGATATATACGGTTGTCTGTTGTATCTGTTATTGCAATGTGTTATCAAACGTGTTCAGCTAGAGGAGATAAATAAAGAGCTTGTTATTTGTCCTTGATTTGTTTGTTTAGTCTCTTTTAGTTTTTACTTTTTACAGTCACTATTTCTACCACAATCTAACACCTTAATCCAAGTCTGGGTCTCAAATATGACAGTCAGTCCAGAGTTGAGGCCCCTGCCTGAGATCTCGTATATCTTCTTATCTAATTACTATAATCTTTTTTTGTTGGTTGAGGCGGTGTGAGGTTCTCTCTCTTTTCACTATTTTTCTTCTCTGGCCGTAACGAAGTCAGAACTACTCTCTACCTCTTAGCACCGTAGCGAAGGAAGCATCAGTCTTTATGATTGTCTCCCTTTGTCTTTTACCATCGACTACAGGAAGATAACCATCTATCTTGACATCACGTCCCCAAGTCAAGGACTAGTAGTCAACTGGCCGGTATAGGAAGATAACCATCTATCTTGACATCACGTCCCCAAGTCAAGGACTAGTAGTCAACTGGCCGGTATAGGAAGATAACCATCTATCTTGACATCACGTCCCCAAGTCAAGGACTAGTAGTCAACTGGCCGGTATAGGAAGATAATCATCTATCTTGACATCACGTTCCAAAGTCAAGGACTAGTAGTCAACTGGCCGGTATAGGAAGATAACCACCTACCTTGACATCACGTCCCCAAGTCAAGGACTAGTAGTCAACTGGCCGGTATAGGAAGATAACCATCTATCTTGACTTCACGTCCCCAAGTCAAGGACTAGTAGTCAACTGGCCGGTATAGGAAGATAACCACCTACCTTGACATCACGTCCCCAAGTCAAGGACTAGTAGTCAACTGGCCGGTATAGGAAGATAACCATCTACCTTGACATCACGTCCCAAGTCAAGGACTAGTAGTCAACTGGCCGGTATAGGAAGATAACCATCTATCTTGACATCACGTCCCCAAGTCCAAGGACTAGTAGTCAACTGCCGTATAGGAAGATAACCATCTATCTTGACATCACGTCCCCAAGTCAAGGACTAGTAGTCAACTGGCCGGTATAGGTAGATAACCATCTATCTTGACATCACGTCCCCAAGTCAAGGACTAGTAGTCAACTGGCCGGTATAGGAAGATAACCATCTATCTTGACATCACGCCCCCAAGTCAAGGACTAGTAGTCAACTGGCCGGTATAGGAAGATAACCATCTACCATGACATCGACGCAGCGGAAATGTAAGACCTCTTTTCCATTGGCCCACGTGTTTTTACTATATTATTCTGGAAAATTAACTCTCGCATAACTAATTATACCTGCAACCCCGTGGTCATTTGTTCGATTCTTCCTGTAGGTGACATTTATTTTTAATTGATGTGGTCGTCCCAGTGTAAAATATGTGCCAGGAAATGTTCTGGGAAGACAAAGCGGCCGGTGTGATATTGACCACATCACCCATCGGCTGCCGATGGTCTAAGAATGTGGGACTAGCACCATATACCAAATGCTCCTGAGGCGGGTAAAAATGGTCCTTTACTTACTTAACATTGTGGCGCTGTGGCTTAGTTGCCGTGAGCACGTGTCGCAATTCCCCCGACAAGGTTGCGAAATCATCTATGGACGATTCAGAAGCTGACTGTTTTGTGTTAATTTCGATAGTGTGCGTGTGGGTCTTTCAGAAAAGCAATGGCGAACTAATGAGCGTAAACATTTCCCAATACATCACAAACAACCAAACAGTGCTGGAGCTGATGGTGACATCCTGTAACTGACATGCGACTAACTTTTATCTTACTACATACACAGTGTGGCTTATGGCGTGAACTTGGCGTTTGACAATACAAGAAAACAAATATGGTGACGTTTGAATATGACATATATACTCGTACAGCGCTTCACAACCATTCCAGCAATTTGTTAACATAGCACAAAGTGTGTAAGAAAAGCTATCCAAGAAATCGTTCTGTATTTCACCCAGATTGATGAATGATTAACCAGTAAATAAACTACAAGAACAACTCTTGGTATATGATTTGTATTCGAGTGTTGCAGAAGAAAGAAAACTGACTTCCAAATTTGACACTGTTATTTGTTGGTGCCGGCGCGATAACGAAGTTGATAGGGAACTAAGCTAATGATGCCATGAGCACGGCAGGACGAGGATTCAACGCCTAGACTGGTTGCCTGCTAAGTGAGGGAAAGTCTGGCCACCTATTAATCCGTGCATTCAGTGATTGCTCTATCATATCAAAGATCCATGGTAGGAAGCCGCTTCGGGCATTTCAGGAGCGGCTGGCCGAGTGGATAGAACGCTGGATTCTCCTTCAGGAGATCTGGGTTCGAATCCTCGGTAAGGTGTGGGATGTTTTTATTTTTCTGTCGGGGGCAAAAAGAAGCTCCTATCCTGCACAGTTCGCGGCGACTGCAGTAGCCAGGCGGCCTTAATTCCTCAGGCTCAGCCCCCCCCCCCTCCCCTACTTGCCACAAGGTACTATATTGACAGTAAATGATAGTTTTTGACAGTTGTTTTCGTGCCAGAGGCTTTTAATGCTGTATAACTAAGGAGTCTCCGTGGCGAAGTGGTCAAGCCGTCTGCCTCGTACTCCGAAGGTTGTGGGTTCGATTCCGGGCTACGTCTTTCGGTTCACTCCTGGGGGTCGTAGCTGGAGCTACGGAGTTCTTGCTTTATGCGACACTTTCGCAAGCCGCCCTGCAGAAAGAGACCTAGCCATACGGGATAAAACCCGGGCAATGAAGTCGATCCTCTCGACTTTTAAAGCTTTTTTCATGCTGTATAACATGTGTATTGTTAGGGCTAGTCTTCGTTTGTCTGTTTTTATTGTTATGAAACCAGGGAAACCAATGTAATAAAAGCTGGTGGCATTTTCAATGTTTTCATTGTTGTTAGATCGTCAACACCACGGTGACCTCTATTTACTAGGCACTTTGCAAGCATTTTAAAATAATAATAAGCAAAAGCAGAAGCAGCAGCAGCAGAAGAAGAACAAGAGGAAGAAGAAGATGGGGGAAGAGGAGGGGAAGGAGGAGGCTTCAGGGAGAAGAAGAAGATTACAAATGATTACATCAAGAGTAAAAGAAGCAAAAACTAAATGGGGAAGACACGGTAAAAGGAGGATGCGGTGGAAAGAAACTATAAATAGTGCATCGTTTTTGCTGATAAAATATATATCACTACGCCGCTACGAAAACTATCAAAGACAAAATAAACAATCTCACTAGATAAAAATCTCTGTTTTGATGCTACACTCTCTATCGGAATATTATTTTTTTTAAAGTGTATTTTATGTGAAGCACAACACCCCTGGTTAAACATTTAGCAAGATAAATTAGCTGCAAGAACGCAGGCGGCGTAACGGTTTTGGGCGAGATACGCCCAGCCAAAAGCAATTTATATTTCTTTTCTAACGAACGTCACAAACTGCACTGGGTGATAGCATCACGTAATGAAGAATAATGATTGCCTCTTAGCTTAGTTAGAAATTGAATTTTGTTAATGAA
The DNA here is from genome assembly GCA_014155875.1 of Cepaea nemoralis. Taxonomy (NCBI): domain Eukaryota; kingdom Metazoa; phylum Mollusca; class Gastropoda; order Stylommatophora; family Helicidae; genus Cepaea; species Cepaea nemoralis. The sequence goes on from JACEFZ010004530.1 coordinate 31,266, forward strand.
ATGCTAATGAAACTAAGTAAATTATAGTTTATAATTACCCATGGTGCATGTGACACACATACACACAGCGAATGTACACACACACACACACACACAGCACACATACATACATACATACATACCTACATACATGCGTATATGGATATATGTATGTGTGTCTGTACTACGGTTAAGATGTAATAAATTCGTATTTCTATTTTATTACATTGTATTATATATTGTTATATAATAATTTTAACTAATTATATAATGTGAAGATCGATGGCGCGGGGAGGGGGAAGGAGCGGTACAGAAAGATGTAACATAACACCGGCCTCCTTTCATTCTTCTGCGTGTGTAAATTAGTTAAGTATATATACTGAATCAGTTATTGTTTGGTCATTCGACGCGGAGATGGTTAAACAATGTAGCTAACGCTCATTTTAAAGAGTTCAAAATTGATAAAGGAAGTGTGTGGGTTTTCTCAACTTTTCCTCTGCATCTGTGTAAATATACAGTTAACTAGGTGGCGAGGTAGGGGCGTCCCCTATCAAAGGAGAAGTAAGGGGCCTTCTTCACTCCCGTTAGCTTACCGGACACCCTTGGACAAGGCAGAGTACCCGTTTAGCCTCCCGATCAGGGTAACGTGAAGCCATGAGTGCAGATGGTGGATGAGACTGAAGAGCAGCCGACAGATAATTGTAGGTTATGGTCTCCAGCTTCACGACGGTAGGCAAAGGATCTCTTTTATGGGGAGACAATGGCTACGGTCATTGACCAGTATGGTTACTGCTAAGAAGGAAAGAATGGCAAACTACCTTCTTTACAGATGCAAAAAAAAAATGTTTTACAGTCTCATCGAAAATCACAGAACTGGCGTAAATGGGTGCTCCATAGGAGCAGCCTCACCTGGTAGGGGTAGTTATGTGCACCAGGTGACCCCAGACCGTCAGTAGGCTACTGGGTGTAAAGAGTACAATCATTGAAAGTAGGAAATTGGAATGTTAGAACAATGAGTGCAGATGAAATATTGGATAATATTAACCAAGTAATGGGCAGAGAGACTATTAACATATAAGGATTTTTTGAAAAGAGATGGACAGGGACAGCCATACAGAGAAGGATTTTAAGATTATATAGTCTGGAGGAGAGAAAAGGCAAAGAAGTGTAGCCATTCTTTTAGATTTGAAAAATCTGTTAAAGGATATTGGGCAGTGTCAGACAGGGTTCTATTGGTAAAATTAACCGGCAGACCTTATAACATAAACGTCCTTCAAATATATGCCCCAAGAGAAGAAAGCAGTGAAGATAGTGTCGAGGGATTTTATAATGACATAGAGAATGCTTTGAAGAAATGTAAAAATTCAAAAATAAACATCATAATGGGTGACTTCAATGCGAAAGTGGGAAATCAAGGTGATAGATGCATATTAGGTAAGCATGGTTTTGGAGAACAAAACGAGAGAGGCCACAGACTTTTAGAATGAGAAAAAGAACTGGTACTGATTGTCGGAAACACTTGGTTTAAGCAACATCACAGAAGATTATGGTCATGGCGAAGTCCTGACAGCAGGATTAGAAACCAGATCAATTACATCCTGATTAACAAAAGGTTTCGAAATGCGTTAACAGTCGCAAAAACAGTTCTAAATGCAGACTGTTACAGTGATTACAGATTGATTATAGGCACATTGAATGTGAAGATAAAGAAAGTCAAGTATACACCAGGAAACACTAAATATGATTTTTGTGCATTAAAACATGACAAGGAAATACAAGACAATTTTAACATAGAAGTAAAGAACATATTTGATTGTATTGTCTGATCTAGAGATCTTATTTCAATATGTTGATGATCAATGGGAAATTTTGAAGAATTCAAACTCTTTGGCTGCAGAAACAACTATCACAAAATTAAAGAAATTAGGTCGTAATAAATGGATGGCTGGAAAATTTTAAACACTAATGGAAACAAGAAGACAGAACAAAAATAATCCTGACAAATATGAAGAAATTCAAAGGAAAGTCAGAACATTATGCAAAGAAGCAAAAGAAGCTTGGCTTGAAAGAAGTTGCATAGAAATTGAAAAATAACACAACAGTAAAAAATATCAAATTAATGCACAAAAGAATTCAGGAGCTTACTAATAAAATAACACCTACATTGACAGGCTGTCTAAAAACAAAAGATGGAAAAATCATAACAGAAAACCATGAACATTTACATACATGGCCAGATTATGTGACCACTCTTTATGATGATACAAGAGAAGAACAATATGATATTCGGAGTAATAATGAAGGAACATCAGTTCTGAAGATAGAAGTTCAGAATGCTCTTAGTCATTTGAAATCTGGCAAGACCCCGGGTCCAGACAACAACTCAGCACAAATGATCAATGCCTTAGAAGAATATGGAATGCACCAGTTCACCAGACTGCTGAACACAATATATGATACTGGAGATATACCTCCTGAATAATGTAATTCTATATTTATTTCAATCCCGAAAAACATCAGCAGCCTTGAAATGTGATTAATCAATCAATCAATCATGTGCCATGCCGGATAGCGCGGGCGGTCATGACTCTCCATTTCACTTGATCACCAGATTCGTGGATCAGCGCAGTGTTCCTGTCTCGTCCATGCCCAGTGGCCATGCCATCCAGGTATTTACTTCCCGGTCTTCCCCTTGGTATGTTCCCTTCGATCTTGCAAGTTGTCACCAAGTTCACCAATTCATTTCTTCACCACAATTTGCCCAAAAAATGTTGACTGTCTACGTCTAATTTCTCTAATCAGCTTACGATTTTCATTTGTTTCCTGTAGTACTTAGTCATTTGTTTTTCTGTCTGTCCATGGTATTCTTTGCATTCTCCTCAGAAACCACATGTCTACAGTCATCAAATGTGTTTCAGCTTGACTGCTCATTGTCCAAGTTTCACATCCATACAAAAGTACAGGCTCTATGTAGCACCTCAACACTCTTTTTCTCGTTTCAATTGACATCTTTTTATTGGTTAGTATGTTTTTCATTTTGCTAAAGGCTACTTTCGCCATGACGATTTTTGTGATCTAATCTCTTCAAGGCATCTCCCATAAGATGTTATGACTCTTCCGAGATAATTGTACCGATTCACTAGTTGAAGAATATTCCCATTTACTTGTATATTACATTGTGGTATTTCTTTCTTCCTAGTGACGACCATAATCTGTGTCTTTTAACAATTTAATTCTAACCCCAGTTGTTCACTGTGTGCAACAACCGCATCTACTAATTGTTGCAGATCCTACTTATTGTCTGCAATCAATACTGTATCATCTGCATATCTAATGTTATCGATGTTTCGTCCTCCAACGATGATTCCATTTATATATTCTCATTTCTGAAAATATTTTCACTATATATGGAAAAAAAGATCTGGAGGCATTACACATCCCTGTCTCACACCTCTCTTAATAGACTGATATTGTCCCACTTCATTATCAATCCTTTTGGCATCTTATTGTTTCCAATGTATGTTTTTTTATAAGTCTAATATCTTTCCAATCAATTTGTAGATCTGCAAGCATATCTACCATGTTGACATGTCTTACTCTATCTAAAGCCTTTGTGTAGTCAATAAAGCAATGATGTATATCCTTGTTTACTTCTATAGAACATTCAATACCTGATCGAAGCATATACACACCATTTACTGTACCCTTTCCTTCTGCAAACCCACATTGTTTTTCCCCTTCTAACTTCGGTTATAATTAAATGGTAAGAAGTCACAGATTGTCTCGGAACAGTAATCACATCTGATGGGAGATGCCTTTAAGATATTAGAACAAGAATTGCCATGAGCAGCCTTTTGTTAAATGAAAAACATACTGACCAATAAACAGATGTCATTTGCAACGAGAAAATGTTTATTGAGGTGCTACATAGAACCTGTGCTTTTGTATGGATGTGAGGCGTGGACAATGAGCAAACTAGCTGAAAAACATCTGATGGCTGTGGAAATGTGGTTCCTTAGGAAAATACAACGAATACCATGGACAGACAGAAAAATCAATGACCAAGTCCTACAAGAAACAAATGAAAACCGTAAACTGATTAGAGACATTAGACGTAGACAGTCAAAATTTGTTGATCACGTTGTGAGCAGAAATACATTGGTGACAACTGAGAAGAGAGGAAGAGAGCAAGGGGAGAGCAGAGAAGTAAATACCTGGATAGCTTGGCCACATTGTATGGTCTAGACAAGAACACTGAGCTGATCCACGATTCTGGTGATCGAGTGAGATGGCAAAACATGACCGCCCACGCTTACCGGCATGGCACATGATGATGATGACAGTTAACTGACATAAGCATGCATCACGATGGTAAGGAACCACCGATATGTATCTTAGACATCGAGAGACGATTGTAGACGTTCTAGCGTAATGAAATGGAACTACATCAACACATACAATCATTATGAATACAATTAGTGGAAATGCGCTAAAGCTGTGGAAATGTAAACAATATGGAAATAACTCAAAGTAATGCAGCTTTACAGAACACAATAACGGAAAATACTGGAATGCATATACAAAACACAACATATAATCACGGAGAAGTCCTTCCAGTGACTACATTAAGGCATAAGAACGCAATGAGAAGAAAGAAAAGATGTACGATAAAACATGAGAACAATGAAGAGAAAATAAAAATTTGAAACAAAATTTGCAATTTATCTCAGGATCCCAGGCTGCGATACCAACATGAATTTCACCTTGATACTATTATATATATATATATATATATATATATATATATATATATATATATATATATATATATATATATATATATATATATATATATATATATATATATATATATATATATATAGCCGTTTGAATTTGTGGTGTCGTGGGGAGTGGGTTAGAGGATGGTAACAGTTCAGTGAAGATCCCAGATAAATGAATGAAAGTGGTGCATGAAAAATAGGGGACGAAGAGAAGGCAGAAAACTGGAAACAATGGAGATGTGACGGTGGGTCGAGAGTGAAAATTAAGAAGCAGAGCCCCGGTGTATATCCGTACATGAGTGGGTGCATTGTACGGATATCCACCGGAACAGTTCTACTTAGTTTTCACACTCTTTTAATTCGTATGCCTTAATATAGTCACTGGGGTGGGGTGAGGGGGAATGTCATCTCCGTGATCACATATTGTGTTTTGTAAATGTATTTGATTGCTGATGACGGATAGCTGTCGCGCAACGTCCAATGTTTTCCGTAATTGTGTTCTGTAAAGTTGCATTACCTGCTTTCTGTTAGCGCCTAATGTTGGGCGGCGCTTACCAAACCCGACACCCGACACTGTGCCAACGGCTTCGGGCGGAAGGGCGTGATTGGTAGGGTGCAAGCCTTATCCTGGTGCGAGGAAATGCAGTCTTAAGACAAAATGTCATGGCAGGGCAGACAGACCAGGCCCTACACTTTGGCAGCTGGTCTATGATCAAAGCTCCGATAGGCGGATAGTTAGAGCATTGCTTTGCTAAACCGGCAGCTTCTGCAGCTTATCTTGTTCTAGATGTATTGTTGTTATCTTTCCTCTGGAGTAAACTAGACTGGCCGAGAGAGTGATCATGCTGCATGGGCTACATGTGGTCTCTATATTCTAGCCCAGGCTTTGTGCTATGGAGAGGCAATAACTTCATCCCTGGTCTGGGGGGGGGGGGGGGGGGGTTGATTTTAGGGTTTCCAGGGGGAAAATTAAGATTATTTCAAGATCGCGTTAATACAAGAACCGATTACTTGATATTGTTTTTCCTTTCATACTGTACGGTTCTGTACGTCTCACCCTTCTAATATTCAATTTATAAAGTAAGTAGACCCACAAATAATGTTTTATGTGGACGTCTAGACTTATTTTAGTATGTGCTATTAAATTTAGCTTCCATTATTACGTATACAGTGTAGGGGCGGGGCGAGAATTTTAGGTAGGAAATATGGAAAGGGGGAATGACGTTCTGAAAATATGGTGAAGGGGAGCAAGGGCCAAATTTTTAGGTAGGAAATACGAAAGGAGGGGGGGGGGGGTGACGTTCTGAAAATATGGTGAAGGGGGCACGGGCCAAAAAAAGGTTGAGAACCACTGTCTTAACCGGTCTCGGAATCAAAGCGAGATGTACCAGTTACGGGTTATAAGTCCTTGTCAATTGGGGTAGACATGGGGCGCCATGGGTTGCCTCTGACGGTGGGAGATACCAACAGGTGTCACTGATCAGCTACCGCCCGCCTCTAGCTGGGCAGCCCCCGGCCAATTGGGTGCTGATCCGCCACAGCCTACATGCTTCAATGCGTGCTTGTGGCTAGGATAAAATCTGAACCGCAGGCTGTGAAACCAATGCATTAGGTATTTCTCAAAAGAAAAATAGAATCCTAAAGCTACGGCTTGCAACCTGGAACGTGAAAACCAAGTTCCAGGATTTTCCACTGACCTGACGAATATTGACGATTTGAGAAAAACGGCTGTGATTGATGCCAAACTCAATCGTCTTAACATTGATATTGCTGGCCTTGCTGAGAAAGGGTCACTCGGGGAAAACGATTAAACCTTTTTTTAGAAGGGTAGAGAGCAGGCAAAAACAAAAGTCAACATGGTGTGGGCTTTGGGGTGAAGAATTCACTACTGGGAATGATTGAAATTCTAGCTGGATGTAATGAAAGACTATTATCCCTGCGCTTGGCAAATTCTTGTGGTTATGTCACCATTATCACTGCATATGCACCGACACTCATTTCCCCTAGTGATATGAAGGATTCGTTCTATGAGGAGCTAGACTCTGTGACCAAGGCAGTTCCAAAATCCCACTACATTTATATGCTCGGCGATTTCAAGGCTCGTGTGGGCAAGGACTCGAGTTCATGGCCAGTGTGCCTTGGAAAATACAACATCGGTCATGTTGGATACGTCGAGATTGATGGCTCAACCCCAAAGAGATATGGATGAAAAATCCTTTTTCCCAATGTCATCCTGCCCGTTTAATTAATTTAGCTGTACTGACTCAATTGTTTGAGACCAGAAATAGAGTTTTAGAGAACCAAGGAATACCTTCAGTAAATAACTGACAAAGTTGTATTCCCTTTTATACCCAAAATATCCTTTAAGTGGTTCCTTGCCTCTCCTCTACCAACTAATTAATTCTATCTAGGGTAATTTAAAACAATTTGACTATGACAAGTAAAATACAATCAATACATGACATGACCTCATTTTCTTCTGATTTAATAACCACAAACATGGATTTTGTAAATTGCATTCAAAATTACAATTTCCTGTCATAAAATAAGGACATATACATATACAGTAAATATACAGAATTGATGTGCCAATTATAACAGCTATATTTTTTCCAGTGGCATGTAATGCTAATCTTTTACTGGCCTGGATGATCTGGAAAAAAAGAACTGTCTACACTCAGGATTCTCCACTTCCAGCTTTGGGAATCCCTCTGGCTATCTAATTGCTGTAGTCTTAGTGTTCCAGGGCGTAGTAGAACATAAGTTGGCTCTTGGTTTTCCTTTCCATTGTTTGGCAGGTAAATGTTTAAATAAAGATTACCTCTCCTCTGAGACAAATGGAATGGTTGCAGGTAGATAAGTTTCTGCGCTACTCTATCAAGGGCATCACTCAACAATGTGCTCACTCAACAGGTGCTGCATTCAATCTTCACCAAGTCAGGTCTGGATTGACATGAATAAGACCACTACCTGAAATTCCATCAATCACATAATTCTAATGATATCATAAATATGACATTAGAAATGAAATGTAAAAGCCTAAGAACATAACCAGTGAAAACAATAAAAGGAATCTTGTTCTTAGAGAAAATAAACATAGAAGAAAGATAGTCTTGGTGTTCTCATTTAGTTATCACCAACATAGTTGTTTGCTCTCATTCCAATCTTCCACTATCAGGTGTTCAAGGTTTAACTAGCAGAGGTGCAGTTTCATCTTCACTTATGCCTGTCCTTCAGTTTATAGTTTAAGTAATACCTTGAGTGATTTGGAATTTGACAATTATGTTGACCATTCTCTTCTTCATCTTTTTCTATTCAGGAAAAGGGTCTCATACATTAAGGGCTTTTAAAAATCAGTCCCCATTGTAATGAGTGTTTGTTTATAAGCAATATAAGTACATTATGGTATCCATTCTTGTATAGTATTCAGGTGACTTCTCTTTTTAGTCCAAAGTTTTACGGAGAGTATATTCCTCCCTCTTCACCGTTTCTATACTAAGAGTGTACTTCAGCTATCCGCCTCATCATGCTTATTATAATCATTCTCATCATCATCATGATTACATTATTATCATGTTTATGACATTAGAAATCATTACATCCTTCTAACATTATCATCATAAATATTATTAAATCATTTTCATTACATTACAGTCATCATCATCATCATTGTAGTACATTAATTTTCATTACATTACAGTCATCATCATCATGGTATTACATTGATGTCATTACACTAGATCATATGTGTTACCAGAAGTGACATGAAACACAAAGTGGTATTATGCTTAAATTACACACACAGATGCTGTAATATGTGTAATGTATGATATTGGTTGTGTCGTGCTTAGCGCACAAACTAGATGATAGTGACATGAATGATATTTTATACAAAGTGGTGTTATGCGCCGGAGTGTACTAAATGATTATTTAGTTTATGGGTTACGCCGAACTAGTTTCCGGTGATAATCATGGCATTCCACATTAAAGTTGCCGGCTATTCTGAGATTGACTGTTGGCCTATACTCCCTCTCTCTCAGCATGTAACTTCACTCACTCACTCAAATTCCTCATGCATCATTCATATGCATGGATGATCATTTCACTCAGTCTACAGACACATTCATATTGGTATGGGTGATCATATAGGAATCATTCATCACACATCCTTCATACTGTCAGGTAAGGTGGGTGATTTCCCAATGATAACTTACAATGTTTTCCATCATTGATATCACAATGAAATATCTCCTTTCACAATCACTCATCATACACATCATATCTGTAGGAATGACATCAGGCCTAGGTAGGTGCTTTACACAGAATACATTCCCAGATTCACCAAGAATGACATTACAAGGAAATCTCATCCTTCAACCTACTGATACTATTTCCTGGATATTTAGTCATGCATGCTGATGGGTTTTATCAAATGATACATTCACATCTGTTTAACAATGATGAAATCCCACATGAATCCTCACAGACATGCTATCAGCAATGACATAGTGATCATTGTGATCATTAGACATAATTATGAGATTCTCAAAGGATACTGCCTCATGTGTAGCAATAATAAAATGCACAGGGGTCCCCCCTTATTCTCACAGATTTATGTGATCTACTCAGTCTACATTCAGGCATTATGAATCTTAACCATTGTACCATGCCGGTTGACTAAGTATTATTATTGTGTGGCACAAACATTAATTTCATATGTTTACAACATTGAAAATACATTTGACTCACCGCTATGGTGTTTTACTCAACACACAAATTATGATACCTGTAGAATCTATTTGGTTCTCAGGGGTTCATGAATTATAAGAAAACTATTTGTTTGTCCATGTGCTCATGTCAAAATTAAATCTACTGACTAATTACACATTACACTAGTTTGACTTACCAGTGTTTACACATTTACAATAGTTTCCTTAAGTCTTAAGTTACTCTAATTCATTTTAGATTGAGTTTCTTAAGAAATAAAATTTACAACATGTGTCTAATGTTTATACATTAACTAAGTTGTTTAGCTGGGAGAAAATAAACCTGTGTTTTCTCCTAATGTACAGTTTATCTTATGACTATGATAACTGAGTATAATATTATTTAGTTTGTACTAGATTAAATTCTTTAAGAACTCACCATTCCAAATCATTGTAGATTGAGTTGCTTAAGAAATAAATGTACAACTTGGATTAATGCTTATACATTAAATCAGTTGTTTACTTTGGGGAAAAATAAAATTCCTATGGTTATTCTTAAGTTTATCTATAAACTATAACCATTAATTATAATTAACTTCTTAAGAATTCACCACACGTGTTCACCAAGTCTACTTACCAACTCTGCTTCTAGGAAACTGAACTCACAACTTATCTAAGATTTAAAATAATTATATTGACCTCATCCAAACAGGACGACTTCCAACACTTCAGCGACAGGTTTCAGATTTTTCCAATGCGATGTCGTGGGCTGATGTTTGTCTTCCTCTATCTAACTTATACTAAATTATCTTTGCTAAGTTGATTTTGAAGAGACTATCACTCCCTTCGCTCATTGAATCTCTCCTGCCTCGTGTGTGTGTGGGTTGGTGAAAAACAGGCTGTGTTCCGGTTTTTCACTGCTATTTATACGGTGTCTTTCCCGGTTAATGTTTTTCATTCCCAACGGGAATATTAAATCTTGGATCGTACAATTGTGGAACAAAAATTTGGTTGCGGTGAACGCCGATTTTTGTCGTCCTGGAAATATTTAATCGTGATGTTACGTTTGTGAAAATCTAATATATCACAGGTCACATGAATGAAAATGGGCAAAGGCTGATGGAGCATTGCACCAGAAATGATCTATGTATTACAAACTCCTTTTTTTTAACAAAATAACTGCATAAGGTCACATAGAAACATCCAAGATCCGTCCATTGGCATGACTTCATCATTACACGGAGGCAACATCTAAACCAAACATCATTAACTCGAAGCTACCACAGTGCTGACTGTGATACGGATCATTCTTTGGTTGTTGCAAGGGTTAGACTGAGACCAAAGAGAATCTACACAGCTAAACACAAATCTAGCCCTAGAATTAAATATTATTAACACCCACGATCCTGATAAGTGCTTCGAGTTCCAACAGCAACTTGAAGACGCTTTCACTTACACATCAGAAAATTGTACAGGAAGTGAAAAGTGGGGTAAACTTAAGGAAACATTTTATAAAACAGCGGTAGGGGTTTACGGCACTTTGGATCATAAGAGGCAGGAATGGTTTGCGGCAAACAGCCAGACACTGCAGCCCTTGATTGATAAAAAGAAGATAGCTCTCTTAAGAAACAAGGAAAGAACACTCTCAGTGAGCTGAAGCAAGCTAGGAAGGACGTGCAAAAATCTGCCAGGCAGTGTGCAAATGACTATTGGATCAAGTTATGTGAGTCCATTCAAAATGCAAGTGATAAGGGAAACATTAGAAGCATGTATGAAGGGATAAAGAAAGCATGTGATCCAATGATCAAAAGGAGTGCACCACTGAAAACCTTGACTGGAGAAATCATCACTGATAAGAAACAATATAAAATGACACAAAGTAGTGACAGACTATCGTGCGTCAAGACGGCAATGTGCCAATGTAAAAGCTGCATTACTTTGTGTTATTTTATATTATTTCAAAACATACACTATCAGATGCTACTAAAGATACTACATCGATTCTGCAATGCAGAAGTTTAAATTTATATTCACGTCCGACTGATTAGCATTTTAATATGCGACTCTCTGCGTTATTTTCATCATAAGAATGCTTTGAGAATACCATTTGCAATACTTCTTCTTACACCCTATATCCCCCATTATTGTCATCATGGGACTGTTTGGAGAATACCATTTGCAATACTTCTTCTTACACACTACATCCCCCATTACTTTCATCATGAGAATGTTTGGAGAATACCATTTGCAATACTTCTTCTTACACCCAACATCCCCCATTACTTTCATCATGGACATATTTGGAGAATACCATTTGCAATACTTCTTCTTATACCCTACATCCCCCATTATTTTCATCATGGGAATGTTTGGAGAATACCATTTGCAATACTTCTCCTTACACCCTACATCGCCCATTATTTTCATCATGAGAATGTTTGGAGAATACCATTTGCAATACTTCTCCTTACACTCTATATCCCCCATTACTTTCATCATGAGAATGTTTGGAGAATACCATTTACAATACTTCTTCTTACACCCTACATCCCCCATTACTTTCATCATGAGAATGTTTGGAGAATACCATTTGCATTACTTCTCCTTACACTCTATATCCCCCATTAGGGCAATAGGCCCTCAACCGAATCACTCCAATCTCCCCTATCCTTAGCTATTCCATTGAGCTCTGTCCATGTCCTCCCTTATTATTCCTTTATGTTTCTACTTCCCTTCCCCGTGTGTTTTTCCGCTGATTGTTTTGCACTGTGGACTCCAGTTGATGACCTTTCTAGTTATGCAATTCGTCAGTTTTCTAAATCTATGTCCTATACAGCAGTAGTTATAAATGTAGGATTCGGTTATTATTTGGTCGATTGTCCTGTGGATTGACCTTGACCTCGGTTGATTTTCACTCCCCCTCGGTCATGTAGCTGGGTGGGGTAATGGGTGATATCTAGGTCATATCTAAGGGCGATAATTCTAAGATTTTATGTTTCTAAGGGCAGATAACTATTGAGTGGGTGTATACACATTTTAATTAATTATTAAAAAATAAAATAAATTAAATTAAAATAAAAATAAATAACGACGGGGTGCGGGGTGGTGGCGACGGGGTGGGCGCGTGGGGGTGAGGCTAGGCGGTTCGGGTTTAAACACTATCAGGTATATAATAATTTTTTATTAAATCATGTATAAACAATACAATGCATATTAAATAAGTAGCGGCATAGTGGAAAATTCTGGAAGGTAGTACCGGGGAGTTATACGTCGGCAAGTGTGGGAAAATCTCCGGCGGGTGTGACGGTGGTCGGTTCATAACAGACGTGGAGGGGGTGCATACGGAAAAGTCATTAAGTAACGGGTTGTAAAAACGTGGGTGAGTGGTGTGTTAAAGTATTTTGAACTGTTAGCGCATTGGTGGTGTACATTAGTACGAATAGAAGGAATAGGTGCGGTGGGGATAGTAGTGGGTATGGGTTAGTGAAATTAGTTGATAAGGGTGGTTATTAGTGCTATGTAGATGTTCATAGTAGCTTATTCACTAACATAACACGTGTTACAAATGAAACCTTGAAAGCTAAAGATCGCTAATTGTAATGGATATAGTGTAGTATCATTCGGTGGTAAGGGGTGGGTACCAGGTATTAGTGGCCAACAGATGGTCAAGTAGTGGTCAAGTGGTGGTCAAGTGAGGCAATTTTAGGGAAAAGTGGTTATAATGATAGGGTAATGCTTAAAGGGTGGTAAATTAGTGGTCAAGTAGTGGTCAAGCAGTGGTCAAGTAGTGGTCAAGTGGTAGTCAAGTGAGGAAATTTTAGGGAAAAGTAGTTGTAATGATATGGTGATGATTAAAGGGTGATAAATTAGTGGTCAAGCAATGGTCAAGTGGTGGTCAAGTGAGGAAAATTTTAGGGAAAATTGGTCGTAGCGACATGGTGATGGTTAAGGGATGGTAAATTAGTGGTAAAGCAGTGGTCAACCAATGGTCAAATAGTGGTCAAGTAAGGAAATTTTAGGGAAAAGTGGTTATAATGATATGGTGATGATTAAAGGGTGGTATATTAGTGGTCAAGTAGTGGTCAACCAATGGTCAAGTAGTGGTCAAGTGGTCGAGTGACCACTTAAATTGTAGAGGACGGTGTCCCTAAGATTATGGTAGTGGTTAAAGTGATCGATGACATGGTCAAGTAGCGGTCAACCAGTGGTCAAGTGGTCGAATGAACACTTAAAAGGTAGAGAAAAGTACGTATATTGAAACGGTGAGGGTAAAATGGTCGACAACGTGGTCAAGCAGTGGTCAAGTAGTGCTCAACTAGTGGTCAACCGCTCAAGTGAGAAAATTGTAGGATATGGTACGTGTAGTGAAACAGAGATGGATAAATTAAGTAGTGACGTTGTAAAGTAGTGATCAAGTAACGGGCAAGTACTGGTCAAATGGTCGAGTGACCACTTAAATTGTAAGGGAAAGTACGTGTAGTGAACCTGTGTTGGTTAAAGTGATCGATGACGTGCTAAAGTAGTGGCCAAGTAGTGGTAAATGGTCGAGTGACTACTTAAATTGTCGGTTAAAATAGGTATAGTGACATGGTGATGATCAAGAGTTGGTCAAGTGGTGTTCAAATAGTGGTCAAGTAGTCGAATGACCACTTAAATTATAGGGTATAGTACGTGTAGTGAAACGGTGATGGTAAAATAAGTAAGGACATAGTCAAATAGTGGTCAAGTACTGGTGAAGTAGTGATCAAGTGGTCGAAGGATCACTTAAATTGTAGGGTATGGTATGTGTAGTGACATGATGATGGTTAAAGTGATCGATGACATGATCAAGACGTTATGCCGACTGCTAAGTTCAGAAAGTAATGTCCTTACTATCGGCAATTTACCTGACAGGAGCCCCTCGAGCACTGATTTTGTATTGATCAATAGCACCTAGTGGTACAGTCAACACACATGAACAATAGTTACATCCGGTCAAAGATGGCGTCGCACCCTATCACACATGGGTAATTGCTACAACCAAACTACGTCTCATTCACTAAAACTGGTCAAATATGGTGTCACATCCGGTCACAGGGGTAATGGGACATCTGAGACACGTGGTTAAGAGGGAAACTATAGAAAAAGGGTGTCCTATCGGTTGTCGAGTCAGGGAACCTAACGTATGATTATCACTGTGTATAGGAGTGAATACACTGCATCATCAACACTGCATCATCAACACTGCATCCGAAGGGTAAAATTGTCACCCCCTTCTCTCTCTCTTTTCTATAACCGTGTGGGGGGTACGGGGTGTCAGGCATTGGTAGCACCTTTGGTAAGGATGGCTCTCATGTCCTTTCAGGACCCATCCCCCACTGGTCCAAGTCTGACACCCAGCTCGTGCCTGTGGCTCCTAGTAGCTGTCAGCATGCGACAGCGGCCACCCCCCGGGCAACAGCTGTGAGAGGCTGGCTAAACCAGGCATGGGTATCCGATTTGGTGTCAAACCAAGAGGTAAACTAGGGTATGCCTACCCAGCATGTGAAGACAGGATTCGGCAGACTGCGCGGAAGAAATCATTCCTGATTCAACGGGCAAGACGGCGTTTACCTGCAAAGCGTTGTGGAACGTAATGAGCACGGCAAGGCACGTAGAGCGCCCTGGTCATCCACTGCACCTGTATTCGTCTCCAATCGTCTCGACTTTTCTTGCCACTGGACTCAGATGGACTCAGGCGAGAGAGTGAGGTCGACGAATTGCGCAACTCTTCCTCACTTTAATCCAAGTCATCGCGCAAGTCATTCTTCATCCAACGTCACATATCGCAAACAAAGCTAAAAGTCTACAAAGCAGTTGTATTATCCACACTGCTATATGCTTGTGAAACCTGGACTGTTTATCAGCGACACGCTAGGAAATTAAACCACTTCCACACAGTCTGCCTAAGGAAGCTACTGAAGATTAAATGGCAAGACAAGATTCCAGACACTGAAGTCCTAGAAAGAGCATCCATACCCAGTATCCACACTCTACTGATGAAGAATCAGATTCGCTGGGCTGGTCACTTGACTCGCATGCCAGATCACAGGCTCCCTAAACGAATTTTTTACAGCGAACTGCGTTGTGGTAAACGCTCCCAAGGTGGCCAGAGGAAACGTTTTAAAGACACTCTGAAAATTTCACTGAATGCTTTTGGAATTCATCATGACACCTGGGAGGCTGCAGCCAGAGACCGAAATTCGTGGCGTGCATCATTGCGCAAAGGTGCAGTTATATGTGAGGCAACCAGGACTGCAAGAGCTGTGAAGAAAAGGCAGGACAGAAAAACCACTGCAGGAAATCCTCCTCCAGAGACGTCAAGCATTCTTTGTCCACATTGTCAAAGAACATTTCGAGCCAAAATAGGCCTTATCAGCCATCTTAGAACCCACGGCTCCACACCTTCAACCCCACTGGATGAAATGAATGGTCATCATCATTCTTGATGGACAAACAACATTACAACAACATAACCGTGTAGTCCTAGTGTTATCCGGTTACACCAAAGGACACCCGAGCATCAACACAACAAACTGCCCCGATTCAACCTTAGGCAATGCACGTAACATGACAGGTCACATGTCCGCCGTCATAACCAGCGACGTTATCACGTATCAAATTAGACATCCACACTTTCATTTCCTTTCTATGTGGCCATAGTGTCTTTACATCTTTCTCCAGAAAGCCATTTCCATGACCAATATATGTTTTTTCAGTGTACCTGCTCAGTGCCACACTTCACAACCATACAAAAGTACACCTTCTATGTACCAATTCAACCGTCAAATAAGAAAATATGTTAAACAAAATATTAAAATTATTGGTCAAATACAGAAATATCTCGTCCAAACTTATAAAAAGTACGAACATTTGTTAACCTATTGGGAAAAATATCAATCAAGTAGGAAAGTTTGTTAGTCAAATAGAAAAAATATTGACCACATAACGATATATCTTGTCCACACTTATGAAAAGTAGGGAAATTTGTTAGTCAAATGAGGAAAAAAAAAAGATTAACCAAGTAACGAAATACCCCCACCAACTTATGAAAAGTACGAAACTTTGTTAAGCAAGTATGAAAATGTATCGACCAAACAGAGAAATATATCACCCAAACTTATAAAAACTAGGAACATATGTTAACCAAATGGAAAATATCTTGGCCAAATAGGAATATTTGTTAGCCAGAGGGGGAAAATATTGTCCAAGTAACGAAATACATCGTTCAAACCTACGAAAAGTAGGAAGCTTTGTTAATTAAATGTGAAAATTTTGGCCAAATTTCAACCAAACTTATAAATATTTCAACTAAACTTATAAAAAAGTAGGAACATTTGTCAGCCAAATGGGAAAAAGGTCGGCCAAATACAGAAATATCGCACCAAACTTATAAAAAGAAGGAAAATATTGACCAAGTAACGAAATATCTCGTCGAAACTTATAAAAATGTAGGAAACTTTGTTAACCAAATGTGAAAAAACAAAACAAATATTGATCAAGTAAAGAAATAACTCCTCCAAATTTATGAAAAGTACGAAACCTTGATACCCAAATGCGACAAATGTAGGTCAAATACTGAAATATTTTGTCCAAACTTATGAAAAGGCTTAAAAGGGAAAAATTGTCGGGTTTTGTAACCAAAAAAA
>JACEFZ010004531.1:0-12897 GCA_014155875.1 Cepaea nemoralis
CGCACCAAAACTTCCCCGTGTGCCAAATGGTATATAGAAATATGGTTCTAGCACCATATACTGACCACATCTCCCTGTGTGCCAAATGGTATATAGAAATATGGGTCTAGCATCATATACTGACCACATCTCCCTGAGTGCCAAATGGTATATAGAAATATGGCTCTAGCACCATATACTGACCACATCTCCCTGAGTGCCAAATGGTATATAGAAATATGGTTCTAGCACTATATACTGACCACATCTCCCTGTGTGCCAAATGGTATATAGAAATATGGGTCTAGCATCATATACTGACCACATCTCCCTCAGTGCCAAATGGTATATAGAAATATGTCTCAAGCACCATATACTGACCACATCTCTCTGAGTGCCAAATGGTATATAGAAATATGGCTCTAGCACCATATACTGACCACATCTCCCTGAGTGTCAAATGGTATATAGAAATATGGCTCTAGCACCATATACTGACCACATCTCCCTGAGTGCCAAATGGTATATAGAAATATGGGTCTAGCACCATATACTGACCACATCTCCCTGAGTGCCAAATGGTATATAGAAATATGGCTCTAGCACCATATACTGACCACATCTCCCTGAGTGCCAAATGGTATATAGAAATATGGCTCTAGCACCATATACTGACCACATCTCCCTGAGTGCCAAATGGTATATAGAAATATGGTCTAGCACCATATACTGACCACATCTCCCTGAGTGCCAAATGGTATATAGAAATATGGCTCTAGCACCATATACTGACCACATCTCCCTGAGTGCCAAATGGTATATAGAAATATGGCTCTAGCACCATATACTGACCACATCTCCCTGAGTGCCAAATGGTATATAGAAATATGGCTCTAGCACCATATACTGACCACATCTCCCTGAGTGCCAAATGGTATATAGAAATATGGCTCTAGCACCATATACTGACCACATCTCCCTGAGTGCCAAATGGTATATAGAAATATGGCTCTAGCACCATATACTGACCACATCTCCCTGTGTGCCAAATGGTATATAGAAATATGGGTTTAGCACCATATACTGACCACATCTCCCTGTGTGCCAAATGGTATATAGAAATATATATATAAAAGATATGCCACAAATACACACTCATATACTGTATGCTACAGAGAAGCCACAAATACATACTCATATACTGTATGCTACAGAGATGCCACAAATACACACTCATATACTGTATGCTACAGAGAAGCAACAAATACACACTCATATACTGTATGCTACAGAGATGCCACAAATACATACTCATATACTGTATGCTACAGAGATGCCACAAACACACTCGTATATACTGTATGCTACAGAGAAGCCACAAACACACTCGTATATACTGTATGCTACAGAGAAGCCACAAACACACTCGTATATACTGTATGCTACAGAGAAGCCACAAACACACTCGTATATACTGTATGCTACAGAGAAGCAACAAATGCAAACTTATATACCTTATGTAATCAGTTTTTCTTCTATCAGCTCTGGTATATGAGATAACTAAGAATGATCTTCGTAGTATGGAAGTTATTATGTACAAGCCTAGAGTTAGGTGCCATCAGTAGCATTTTCACTGTAATCTTCATTAATATTATACGTAATTGCTGTGCATTTATTATCTTCATATAAAACACTTAAAGTGTATTAAAAGTTTATCACTAGCATTTTTGTATCATAGTCAACACACTAAAAGCTTCTTTTTGAAGACTTCCTGAAATGTTATATGCCCGGATAGTCACACTCAAGGGTCCAACAGTAATCTGCCATCATGTGGGCATCCTAAAGTCCATAGTATCTCTCTTCCATTGTTTTATATCTTGGTGAAATCTTTTACCCTGCTTCTCACTAAAGTCGCCAAGATTCCCAGGAAAGAAATGTAAATTGTTATGAAGGTAGTGCAATTTTATGCTCATGTTGCATCCATGCTTACAACAACTCGACAGCATGTTTTCAACTAATTCAGAATAATTGTCTGCTTTACAGTCTACCCAGAAAGTTTTGCACAACTGAAAACAATGATGATGACCAGGCTGAGGACGCTGTTATGTCATTGAATCAATAAAATTTGGATCGATTATTAACTTTCTAATTTGAGGTCGATCAAAAATTCAAGCTTTAAGTTTTCTGTGCTCATTCGATAACTTTCTGACATAAAGTAATTAAAACAGGTACCATCTTTGTTCAGTGCCTTAACAAATTGCTTCATCAAGCCAAGCTTTACTATGTAATGGTGGCAGTAGAACTCTTTTCGAATCAATTGAGAAGGCTTGTCGACAATATTTCTTCTCCCAACTTTAATTCATCCACAAGGGCCACTATTTCTTTGTCCAGTGTGTTCTTTTGCCCTGCTATGCCGCAAACGATAGAAACATGGATATTTAATGAATTCCTTTGCTGTCTCAAGCAAGAAGTTCATCATTTTAAGATCTACACAAACCATCCAGTTATGTTCTAAATACTTCAATTTTTTCAGAACTGTGCTTATTGTAGCATACTCCTCCTTCATTGTAGTAGAATGAGCAATTGGAATTGAGCCATATTTGTTACCATTGTGTAAGAGAACACCTTTCAAACTTCTTTAGAGCTGTCAATGAAAAGTCGCCACTCACCTGGTGTATAACTTACACCCATTTCGGTTACAAGACCTCCCACATTAGTACAAAACACAAGGTTGTTTTCTTTACAAAAGAATGGAAGGAAACCTTGCTCTCTGTTGCCATGAAATGTAACCTCTGTTTCAGCAGTCAGTAATTTTTTTTTCTTTCAATTTTGAAGCCAAATGTTCCAAAGATTCCTTGGAGAGACATAGATATCAGATTAGATCATTCAGTTCATGCTGGTCGAAGCGTTGAACAGCTGGAAAATCAACTTCGAAATCACTATCACTGTCACTTGTCATTCCACATGCCACTGCTGTTTCATCTTCTAGCAGAGAATCCGAAATCTGACTGAAAGTTGGAATTGGTATGTCATCTCCGCGTGGAACAGGTCATCTAGCAGAATCTAAATCTGGATATTTCAATTTTTTGTGATTTTCTTTTCCCCATTAATTCCCTTATTGACAACACAGAAATAACAGTCATCATAGTGGTTCTTGGGCTCTCTCTCCAAATTATTGGAATTCCAAATTTTGTAAGGGACTAGATAGCAATAGTTTTGTTTTCCAGAGCCTTATACAGAAAATACGTAATAATAGTAATTAAATACACAAATGCCTGTAAATCAAAAACTACAGCTGCTGCAGACAAATAAATGTGATATTTGGATTTAGCAGGGCTCATTTATATAAAATCAGGTGTAAAATATTTGGCGCCCCAAAAAACATTTTTTTAAGGGTAGTGTATTTATTTGATAGTTCTAAACTATCAGTTTACAAATATGTGGAAACATCAGTATTTACAGTGTTTACAAGACTGTGTTAATTACTGTGAGTTAAATAACACCAAGTTTAAAAAAAAATTGTTATGAAGGTTGAATCTTTCTATTCTGTAGCTTTCATCTATTAGAGCATGGTACACAGTCAAAGAGGAAGTTCAAGCAGACCCAAGATTCCTCAACTATACTGCTAGCAATGGGTTGGTATTCAGAACATTATGTTATAAATGATCAAAGAAAAGCCAACTCATATAATTTCTTATGGTGTTTGTAATAACAAAAGGTTGACTGTGTGTATAAAAATTGTTTGCATATCTTTTACAGGACATTGCTGTCAACATCAGTATCTCTCAGCTGATTGTTGATTTCTTGGCAAGATTACGCTCAGTAGTTTGCCATTGCTTTCTGAGCAGCCGGCTCACATACCCCGTAAGTTACAGACATGATTCGAACCACTGATGATTCTCACCGTCGTCACATTACTTACAAGAGTATTCGAGATTACGGAGAAAAGTCGCTAACCTCTAGGCCAGGAAGCCGGCTGACTGTGTGTATACTATGCACATTATTTTCCCCTGGAAATAAAGTTTATTTCCTGTCAGTGATCAACACTCAAAGATCAACTTGTGATTCTTGTTGTGATTCAATTAGGATGAGAATCCAGCATTGCACCACCAGCTTTAATTTCTTTAATTGTCTATTTTTATAAAACGGTTGTAGTGTTGTTAGTTTACAACAGAGCTGTGGTGTTTGTGTCTTTTAACTGGTACATCCGGCTTGATCCTGGCATTGGTAGTGCAGGTTATGCTCCCTGAGTAGTTCTACGGGGCATGTTACTGTTCACACAATACATATGACACTGAAATATCACATCTTATATATAAATTGCGATCTCCGTCTGTCTGTCTGTCTGTCCATATGTCCTTTATGCGCTCGCGAACGGCCCATCCGATTGAGATGAAATTTTCTACACGTTTTCCTTTCATTCCAGCGCAGCCCACTGTCGTATTTTTTTTCTTCTTCCTCCTCCTCCCTCCTCCCATTCCCAAAATACGTACGTAAATATATGATGATGATGAAAGAATCCCCGAACCAAAACGCTAGGGAAAGGGAAGAAAATGACGTGACTACACAGAATCGTCACACGGCAATCATCATCATCATCAAGTGCCGTGCCGGCTGGCGTAGGCGTTCAACTCTGTTGCTGATATATATGCCTCCATGCCACGGCAATATCAATAACAATTCATCTTTTTATGTGTAAGGAAGTTATCTACAGTCGTGTAGAAGGGAAGAACAATCAATGGAAGGACCGAAATCACAGAACCTAGACGAGTATGAATTCGGAATGGCGAACTCCCTCCTCCTCTCTTCTCCTCCTGCCTCTACCTCCTCCCCTCCTCCTCCCTCTACCTCCTCCCTCCACCCTCCTCCTCTTCCTCCTCCCTCTACCTCCTCCCCTCCTCCTCTCCTCCTCCCTCCTCCTTCTCCCTCTTCCTTCTCCCTCTTCCTCTCCCCTCCTCCTCCATCCTCCTCCCTCCTACTCCCTCCGCCTCCTCCCTCCTCCTCCCTCTACCTCCTCCCTCCTCCTCCCTCTACCTCCTCCCTCCACCCTCCTCCTCTACCTCCTCCCCTCCTCCCTCTCCCTCCTCCTTCTCCCCCTCCCTTCTCCCTCCTCCTCCCTCTCCTCCTCCCTTCTCCTCATCCCTCCTACTCCCTTCTCCTCCTCCCTCCTCCTCCTCTCTCCTCCTCCCTCCTCCCCTTTCCTCCCTCTACCTCCTCCCTCTACCTCCTCCTCCTCCTCCTCCTCCTTCCTCCACATCCCTCTTTCTCCTCCTCCCTCCTCATCATTCCTCCTCCTCCTCCTCCCTCCTCCTTCTCCCTCCTCCTTCTACCTCTTCCTCCCTCCTCCTTCTCCCTCCACCTCCTCCCTCCTCCTCCTCTCTCCTCCTCCTCCCTCCTCCTCCTCCTCCTCCTCCTCCACCTGCGTTCTCCTCCTCCCTCCTCCTCCTCTCCCTCCTCCTCCTCCTCCCTCCTCCTCCTCCTCCCTCCTTCATCCCTCCTCCTCCTCCTCCTCACCCTCCTCCCTCCTTCTCCTCCCTTCCCTCCTCCTCCTCCTTAATCCTCCTCCTCCTCCTCCTCCTCCCTACTTCCTCCCTACTCCTCCTCCTCCCTCCTCCTCCTCTCTCCGCCTATCTCTTCCTCCCTCCTCCTACCTCCTCCACTCTCTTCCTCCTCCCTCCTCCTCCCTCTTCCTCCTCCTCCTCCTACCTCCTCGCCCTCCTCTTCCTTCCTCCTTCGCCCTCCTCCTCCCTTCTCCTCCTCCCCTCCTACCCCTCCCCCTCCCCCTCATCCCTCCTCCTCCTTCCTCCTCCTCCTCCCCTCCTCCCCCTCCTCCTTCCTCCTCCTCCTCTCCTCCTCATCCCTCCTCCTCCATTCTCCTCCCTCCTCCTCCCTCTACCTCCTCCCTCCTCCTCCCTTCACATTCCTCCTCCCTCTTCCTCCTCCTCCCTCCTCCTCCCTCCTCCTCTCTCATCCTCCTCTCTCCTCCTCCCTCCTCCTCCTCCCTCTACCTCCTCCCTCCTCCTCCCTTCACATTCCTCCTCCTCCCTCTTCCTCCTCCTCCCCCTCATCCTCTTCCCTCCTTCTCCTCCCTCCTCCTTCTCCCTCTTCCTCCCTCTTCCTTCTCCCTCCGCCTCCTCCCTCCTCCCACTCTCTCCTCCTCCTCCTCCTCCTCCCTTTCCCTCCTCCTCCCTCTCCTCCTCCTCCTCCTCCTCCTGCGTTCTCCTCCTCCCTCCTCCTCCCTCTTCCTCCTCCCTCCTCCTTCTCCTCCCTCCTCCCTCCTCCTTCTCCCTCTTCCTCCTCCCTCTTCCTCCCTCTTCCTGCTCCCTCCGCCTCCTCCCTCCTCCTACTCTCTCCTCCTCCTCCCTCCTCCCTCTCCCTCCTCCTCCTCTCCTCCTCCTCCCTCCTCCTCCTGCGTTCTCCTCCTCCCTCCTTCTCCCTCTTCCTCCTCCCTCCTCCTCCCCCTCCTCCTCCACCCTACTCCTCCCTCCTCTTCCTAATCCCTCCTCCTCCCTCCTATTCCTCCCTATTCCTCCTGTCTCCTGTCTCCTCCTCCCTCCTCCTCCCTCCTCTTCCCTCCTCCACCTCCCTCTTCCTCCTCCCTCCATTTACCTAAGACAGACAGACAGACAGATAGTCGGGAACGGGATCTTATATGACTACTTATATGATTTAAATGAGATGCTCTCCGCCATGGGCTGGGCCGGGTCAGACAGACAGACAGATAGATAGACAGACAGACAGACAGACAGACAGACAGACAGTCGGGAACGGGAACTTATATGACTACTTATATGAATTAAATGAGATGCTCCCCACCAGGAGTTGGGCGATGCCGGGCCGGGTCAGACAGATAGACAGACAGACAGACAGATTGTCGGTAACGGGAACGAGAACTTATATGACTACTTATATGAATTAAATGAGATGCTCCCCACCAGGGTCTGGGCGAAGCCGGGCCGGGTCAGCTAGTGTTTAATAAACTAAATATAGCAGATACTTATAAATGTAACTGTGAAACTGGTAAAATGACAGCTAAACATTTATTGCAGGATTGTCCAGCACATGGAGAGAAAAAAAACATTCTGGCCTACACCCGATTCATTTGGGGTCAAACTCTATGGAGATATCAACAAGCTCAAGTTGACTGCTGCTTTCTGTATTTATTCATATTGACATTTGAAGGTGTGCGAAGGAGACATTTTGAGAAGAAGAAAAAACATGGAGAATACTCAAACAATTACTAATAAATTGCAAACATTCATTAATTGCTGCCTGCACAAAATAGAAAGACTAGAATGGTATGACAGAGTCACCAGTTGGAGCTCATGGAGAGAACTAGACAAGTACCAGTAAATCAAGGGGTGAGGAAATGACACTAGCGCTATATAGAACATCTTCTTCTTCAGCATTCAGAGCCATTGAGTTGCTGCAGATACAAACTGTCTCCATTCGTCTCTCTGGTTGACCTTCTCCTGCCAGTTGCTGATTCCAAGTTAGATAGAACATACAGTCAGAAAATCTGAGAATAGTGTAAGTAGAAACTCCTTTGTCTGAAACTCACAGGGCAAGTGAACTAGAGGAAGACTTAAAAATACACGGAGAAAAGAATTGGAGACGGAAGCAGATATGGAGGGAAATGCAAAGTCTAACAGGAAAAGAGTATTGAAAAAAAAGGGGGGCAGAAATATGAAATAGCCGTTTTAAGATCTTAATAGTTCTGTTTGTAATTTGTTTACTTTGTTTAATAGAAATGTGTGATGGAATATGCAGCATATATGAGCAAGAAGTCTCTGAAGGCCAAAGAAGATTTTCAAGAGCTGTTAAAGGAGACAGAACACATCACACCTGAGTAAGTGATTTAGAATCATCCGTTTGAAAGTCATGTTTCATACATATAGTGTTACGGTGTTAAATGACATGACAGAAACTTGGACATTTATATTTATTATTGACTAGATAGCTCTATGCTACCAATGTCAAACTTGGACATTATCCAAATCACACTTACTGTGGGATGCTTAAGAAGAGCTGCCAACTTAACTATCTGAGACCAAGTATAAAATATGTTATCAGACAGACAGTAGGAACAACACCTTTTACCACATGTATTGAAAGACAAGAAGATCATATGGTTCTGTCCTGTTAGAAAGTAACACCATCAACTACCAGCATTGACACTAAATCAAAGAAGATCTGATGTGAGAGCAAAAGAATGTCTGAGAAGAAAATGGATTGATGACATCAAGGACATCGTACAGTCACATGGAATGACTATCCATAGCTGGAACATCATAGCTATGATGCTTGATGGCATAAGTTGGAAGATGGGGATTAACTAGATTCAACATGTATGTCCTGATATCAGAGTAAAAATTCAGATTGTTCTTATGGTGAACAGATTGTGAATACACCTATGCTGTCCCTGCTTGTGAGCATGTTGCTACTGCCAAGTCTTAGCTGGGTTGAATTATACACATCTGTGCCAGCTTGCAATAATCTGACAAATGTGATCAATATTTATTTTCTCAGTTTTGTTAAGTATATATCAGTTTGCTCATTATTTTAGACCTCTTCTTCGACCTTGGCAGTAAATCCACTTAAGGTCTTGAAGAGGTGATATACTTGTAGAACTTAATCGTTGATACTATAGCCACCCATGATTGAAAGCTAGCCTGAGAGTTAGATACAATGGTAGCTTCTGTGTATGGAGTTAGATAACCACAGATGAGTGGTATGGCTGCCTCTGTCTCCATTACTCTCTCATATTGAATATTGTCAGTACATTGGTACGAGTGCTCTGAAATAATCTGTCTTTGAAATCTAGCTGTGAATCTCCATCTTGACCTCGCACAGCAACGTACACAGTTATATGTGCATATGATGACATGACAGACAGAACCAATTTTGAGACTTATGCATACAAATATACAATTATACAGCATGGAAGGTACCAGAACATGGAAGGTACCATGAGTTTATATATCCTTTGTCAAATGCTAAAGATGACCATGGGTAATCTTGAAGTCTTGTTAGTAATAGTCATAATAGTAACTTCAGAAGATGAGTGCTTTTACATCCCGTAATTTCTGATAACATGTATAGTTAAGTTTTTAAAAAGTGCCTTATGATGTATTCATTCATCATGTGCCATGCCGATAAGCGTGGGCGGCCATATTTCGCTATCTCACACCATCACCAGAGTCATGGATCAGTTTAGTGTTCTTGTCTCGACCATACCATCCAGATATTTATGTCTTTGCCTTCCTCTTGTTCTTTTCCCCTGTCTTGCCATTTGTCACCAAGTTCTCCAATTTATTTCTTCTCATAATGTGTCAAAAAAATTGGGACTGTCTACGTCTAATTTCTCTTATCAGTTAATGGTTTTCATTTGTTTCATGTAGGACTTTGTCATTGGTTTTTCTGTCTATCCATTGTATTCTTTGCATTTTCCTCAGAAACCACACTTCCACAGCTATTAGATGTTTTGTCAGCTTGGCTACTCACTGTCCATGCTTCACATCCATTCAAAATTATAGGTTCTGTGTAGCAGTTCAACACTCTTTTTCTCGTTGCAAATGACAACTTTTTATTGGTCAGTATGTTTTCTATCTTGCAAAAGGCTACCTTAGCCATGACGATTCTTGTTCTAATCTCTTCAAGGCATCTCCGGTCAGATGTTATTGCTGTTCCGAGATAATTGTATTGATTCACTTGTTTAAGAATGTTCCCATTTACTTGTATATTACATTGTCATATGTCTTTCTTCCTAGTGGCTACCATAATCTGTGTCTTCTTACAATTTAATTCTAACCACTGTATGCAACAACTGCATCTACTAAATGTTGCAGGTCCTGCTCATTGTCTGCAATCAATACTATATCATCCACATATCTAAACATAGGAGAAACTGATGAATGTGACCGAACATTATGATGCATATATGAGGGCTATTCCAAAATCAACCGCCGATTGGCTGTTAAAAATTTACACAAATTGACAATAACATTTAAATACATTCAAAGGTTACATACGTCACTGCATTACTTTTCCACATAGTCACCACCTAAATTCAGGCACTTGTAACGCGGCACGAGTTTTAGTAACCGCTCGCCAAGGAACGGTGCCACTAGGGTACTTAGCCAGTTGTCGACTCCATCCATGAGGTCCTTGGCGGTGTCGAAGCACTGGGTAGCCAGCCAGACTTTCATTTTGTCGAAGGGATGGTAATCGCTTGGTGCCAAAAGTTTCCCACTTAAACTGCTCAAGTAAAGTCTTTGTGCAAGCAGCAGTGTAGGGCCGCGTGTTGTTGTGCAGGATAATGATGCCACTGGTGAGCATTCTGCACCTTTTGTTTTGGATTGACCAATCGAATTCCATCAACAAAATGCCCTTGCAGTCCCAGAACACTGTAACCATCATTTTCCATTGTGAATATGTTTGCTTGAATTTTTAGGCTTGTTTGGAGAATGAGTATGCATCCACTGTTTTGACTGCTCCTTCATCTCTGTATTCACAAAGTGAACCCATGTCTCGTCCCTAGTCACTATTCTGTCAAGAAATGCATCCCCCTCTTCCCAGTAGCAGAGAAGGAATGTCAAAGCTGAGCCCATTCTTTGAGTTTGTGAACGTCAGTCATTTGCTTTGGTACCCACCGTGAACAGAATTTGTGGTAACCTAACCTCTCTGTGACAATTCGAAACAGACTAATTCTAGAAATTTGTGGAAATTCTGTAGAAAGATCTGAAATTGTGACATGGCACTTTTCGACTATGATCTTTTGAATGAGTACATCTGTCACACATTAATGTCGTGCTTGTCCACCCTCATCATACACTTCTGTATGCTCATCTCTGAATTTCA
Organism: Cepaea nemoralis; assembly: GCA_014155875.1. Taxonomy (NCBI): domain Eukaryota; kingdom Metazoa; phylum Mollusca; class Gastropoda; order Stylommatophora; family Helicidae; genus Cepaea; species Cepaea nemoralis. The sequence goes on from JACEFZ010004531.1 coordinate 10,840, forward strand.
TGCACCAATCCCCACAGAACTGTCACTCATAACGTTATTGCCATACACATGACACAATCGACAAAATCTCGGCCGCATTTTGACCTTCTGCTTGAAGAAAATGAATCACACCATGAATTTCACAGCTGGTAGGAAAGGCAATAACAGTATCCATGTTTATTCATTCGCCATTTGTAAACCACTGAACAAAAGCGCTGTAGGTTGATGTATAGTGAGCTAAAATAACTACTGAATGATGCAAGCAATGAACAATGTTGCTATGGCAACCAGTTTATTTTTCCCAGCCAATCGGCAGTTGATTTTGGAATAGCACTCGTACCACATTACATTGTGAGTGAGTAGTAAAAATTCCACTATTAGACCATACACAGTAGCCTTCTCACCATCAGAATGTTCTCCCCATTATGTTTTGTCCTCTCTAGCTCCTTGACACACCAAGTGGAGGCATTTTGGGTCATGACTTGCAAACATTTTTTTTCATTTGTATTTCCGTACACATAAAATCCATTTGCAAAGCTTGTACAAATTTGTTAAATTGTGTCTTATCATGTTGCCTCAGTGTATGCCATCTCTACCCTATCCTGCCTTTATGAGTTTAGACATCATGAAACTGACACTTTGACCCCACCTTGAAGTAATAGAGGGGTTTGTGTGTTCCAATGATGGCAAGTGTATGCTGGTGGTAGGGTCTCCCATATCTGGCAGGTCAAGTTATAAAGACCAGATGAAGATGTTCTTTCTAGGCCGACTGGGGACAGTCAACAGGCCAGGAAAAGCAAACAATGTAAAAGATTAAAAAAGAAAGCTTAATGGTGCTAGTCCTGTGGAGTCCCACCAGACAGTGATAGTGCTTAACCCCATCATGCCTTCAAAGGAACCAACCAATGTCACCTTCTCCTATGCAGTCACGGCACAGAGGAACAAGGTAAGAGCTATTGACCAAACACCCCACATTTTCAACATGCCACATTTGAGCATAGAAGGAGTTCTTAATAAAATAAACAACCTATAACAGTTTGCTGGTACAACATTGGGAGTAGTTGAGCACATTCTCAAGAAGCGATGTACTGGACAAGTGAGACCAATACTTGAATATAGTTTTGCAGCTTGGGCAACAGTAGCTAAGTCAAACTCTAACAAAATAGAGTCCAAAGACAAAGAATGTGGACTATAACTGGCATGAAGGCAACAATACTAACTAGGAAAATATCACATGTTTACAACCAGTGCAGGATGGAAGACGTAGTAGAGCCAGCAAAGTGCAGAAAAATGGAAGTGAAGGAATTCTCCTGACTCTGAAAAAATAAAACAAAGAAAACAAAGACAGTGGCAACTGGAAAATGTTCAGAGCAAATAGAGGCCTTGGAAACTTCAACAGAAATGCTGTTGACAGAGAAGAATAAGAGAAGCAAATAGCTCTATTCACATATGTGACGTCAGCTGCCTCAATACTGAAGAGCAGAAACAGTTCAGAAGTAGCAAACAAAGAGCTGCATTCCATGGACTGTGTGATAGAGTGGACCCTGTCACATTGTAACATACCTGGAAATGAAGAACCTGACAGATTGGAAAAGGAAGGTGGAAGACTATGCAGCCTAATGAGACCACGAGATTTGTAAGAAACACTTAAGGAACTACGCAGTAATCTGAGCATCCTGACCACAAGAGAGATGATGCATATTACCAACTCGAAAAAGTGAATAAGTAGCAATCTGCAATTGCACTTATGTAGAATGCTGAAATACCACTTGTTTAATAAACTAAAAATAGGAGAACTGATGAATGTACGAGGGTAAGTTTAATAAGCACTAGGCTGTAGAAAAATAACTAAATATATAAAACCAGTATATTTTTTTTAAAATATTTGTCCATTTATTTCTCAAAATAATTTCCAACAACATTGATGTACTTATCCCATCGTTTTAATCAGTCCTCCCAAACCCGCTGCATTGAACTGGGTGCTTTGTTTTCATTTACCTGCTATCCCACAGAACTTTGTGACTTACTTATTGACTCACCATCGTAACTTTTTCTACCCAGCAATGCACCACTTTACAG